>JABUQX010064895.1:20000-69772 GCA_015478945.1 Trachelipus rathkii
AATTATATATATAATATATATATAATATAATATATAATATATATATTATATATATATATAATATAATTATTATATATATATACTGTTATATATGATTATATATTTATATATATAATTATATATATATAATTATATATATATAATATATATATATATATTATATATCATATATATATATATATATAATATATATTATATATATTATTAATATATATAATATTAAATAATATATTATATTAATAATTAATAATATAATATATAATATATTATATTAATAAATTATCATATTGATAGTTTTTTTTTTATAATAGTAATACTAATAATGTATATATATATATATATATATCACCCTTTGATTTATATTTTTAATACATTATAACGTATATAGTATTATAGCAGACATCATATTAATACGTATTAATCTAGCTAGGTTATCTAGTTTGTATATAATGATAAATAGCATATAAGATATATATATATATATATATATATTTTATTGTATATATTAATTTATACTTGTTTGAATCTACGTGCATTTTTGGTAATTAATATTCTATAACATCCCCATCTACTATATATATATATATAACCACTATTATTATCATTGCCTTCACTACCCTTCATACCCTCTATTAATTGAACTTCTATTAGGCTAGTTAAATCAATATACATTATATACTATATATAATATACATAATACTTAATATAATATATATTAATATATATATATACCCCTATCTATTTATATAATATATATATATATAATATATATATATAGTTTTTTATTCTATTGGGTATCCTATAGTATATATATTTATTATATATTTATACTATATATATATATATATATATATATATTTTTTATATTATATTTTAGTAGTATAGTTATATCTATACTATGATATATATATAATATAACTTACCATATATATATATATATATATATATATATATATATATATATATATAAATATTATATATATATATACGACGTATTTGCTAAACGCTATATAGTATTATATAGCCGAGAGATTACATCGTGGTATTATGATTTTATTATACCGCATGATAGTATATAGTCCAATCACTTAATATATTGTCTTTCACTAACCTCCGCCTTACTACTATCATAGCTATCATATATATATTATATAATATTAATATAATCTATATTTTATATATATATATATTACACGCCTCATAACGCCTTTACATACCTATATTATACGACCTAATATATATACCACCTCCACCTATACTATATATATACTACGTATATCATAATACCGCTACTTCACTAGCCTTACCTGAGCCTACCGCCTATTATACTCAGTTCCTCCTCATATCCATATATTATAATACCCGTACTCTAACCGCACCTCCTCATATCCTATATTACACCATATATATATACGCCATTATATATACGTACTAGCTCCGCTACAACTTATACTACTACGCCTTCTAGCTACTTTACTGTTATATATCCTCCCGCGCTTTTCATCAGCATATATTATATATATACCGCTTTCGGTTACGTTTGAATTTGGGTTTCTACGTATACATGTGATATTTGCTCGTCATTATATTGAGAGTAAGTGTAGGGTTTTTCTACACCCTTAATCTGCCCTATATATATATACATATCTCTAGTATTATACACTATACTATACGAAATTTAAAGTTAATATTATAAGTTAGTTATTTATAATATAAAATTGGTAAGATAGTATACTATAAAATCTTCATCATATAGAAGAGCCTTTTTTATACACATTTGGCGGCCTTCATTTAAGTCATCATAATCATATATGAGGCGCAAGCGATACTCAAGGTATTTAATTTTTTTTGCCGGTTTCTGGCTGAGGAACTATAGTATACTATACGTCTAATTAGATACAAAGATTCATACTTTAAATATAGTAGATATACATTTTTTTATATTAAGCTATTGTTAATATATATATATTTTAATATATATATATATATATATTAATATATATATATAATAAATTATAATATAATATAATATATTATATATAATATATAATATATAATATTATATATATATATTATATAATATAATTTATATAAAATAATATAATATATATATATATATATTATATATTAATATATATTTATATATATAATATATATATATATATTATATTATATTAAAGTATTATAATATATAATATTATATAAATATATATATATATTTATCGTAAATAATATATATTTTATATATATATATATATATTAATATATATATTATATATTATATATATATATAATATATTATATTATATATAATTATATATATATATATTAATATTATATATATATATTAATATATATATATATATATATATAATAATATATTATAATATAATTAAAATATATATATATATTATATATATATAATATATATAAAGTATATTAATATAAAAATATGATATATAAAATTGAGTATATGTAATATTAGTAAATACCCTTTTTTCTTTTATATACGCTAAGCTATATTTAAAATTGTATCTAATACGAGATTATTCAGATGAACTCAGATATATAATATAAGCTTGTATATATAATTACCAATATTATTTTAGCAAATATTTTGAATCCATGCTGAATATTACATTATTTATAATAATACTTTAGCCTAGTATTATCATATACCCCAGATAAATTAAGGATTATCCTAATATATTTTATTGTTCCTATCTTAATTATATGTATGAAAGCGTATGATATATAATATATATGGAGTGAAAATTGTTATTTAAATGGCCAAGTAAAATATTATAAATAACGCAATATTAATTATATTTATTAAAGTTATAATATAATATATATATATATATATATTAAATATATATATATAAATATATAAAATATATATATATATAAATATATATATATATATATTAATATATAATAATTATATATTATATATATATTTAATATATATATTATATATAATATTATATATAATATATATATATTAATTAATTAATATATATATATAATATTATATATAATATATATATATAATACTATAAGTTTAATATATATATATATATATATATTATTAATATATATATATATATATATATATATATAAAATATATATTATATATTATCATATCATATATATATAGATATATATATATATATATATTTATTAATATATATATATTATATATTATATAATATATATATATATAATTATATATATTAATTATATTTATATATATAACTATATATTATTAATATATATTATATTAATATATATAATATATATATATATATATATATATATTATATAATATATATATTAATATAGAAATATAATTATATATATATATATAAATTAATATAATTATTAATTATTTATATATATATATATATATTAATATATATATATATAAATTATATATATAATATATATATATATTTATATTATTATATATATATTAATATACTATATACTATAAATATATATAAATATATATATATATTAATATATGATAATATATATATTAATAAATTATTTTATACTTTATAATATAAAATTAATATCATCTACAATATAACTAATATATAATATATATATAATATATATAATATATATATATTACTATATATATATATCAGTGGTGACTACCCCAGTAACCTTTATATAACCTAAAACTCTATGCTCTCTCTCTCTTGTCTCTCTCTCTCTCTCATCTATCTATCTCTCTATCTCTCTCTCTCTCCTATATATATATTATATATATTAATATAATATATAATATAATATATAATTATATATACAATATTATTATATATATATATTATAATACTATATATATATATATATTATATTATTATAACGTCTCACCTTCTATTATACATAAATTCCTCAAGTCGCCTTGAGGCTAATAGAGACAAATTTTTTCCAAACTTTCTTCGTTATAATTATTGGTTATTGTTTTCACTGAGAGCTATTATATTATTTTCTTTTCGGATTAATATTCTGCTAAGAGACGAGAGGCGTTCTTGAGTCATACTGTTTCTTAAAAATTGAATTTAATACGATTTAATTACGATCCAGATAAACGAAAAAACTTCTTTCGATATTGATTCACATGCGATATTGACATCACCAAAAGAACTTGAGGCAGGTACTATAGGCTTTTCAAATGGCCGATGACACTGTGCTACTGATGATTTTTGAACTCACTTGTAATATATTTCTAAATTAGAGTAATCCTGTATCAGTCCATGAATGGCTTGTCTTTGGTTGGAATAACAAACCACGGCCAGCATAAAGGTTATTTTTCATTTACAATACTACAACAAAGCCATCAAACTTTTGAATATCGATAGAGTCACTCGAGTCGCTCAGCTCGTGTAACTCAATAGAAACTGTTGAGTCGATTGACTTGATTTATTTGAATTTCAAATATCTATATATAATAAATACTTATAACTATATATACACACATATATATATACTAACTTATATATAAACTTAATATACTATTTATATATTATTATAACGAACTGCTACTTATATATACACTTATATTATAATAAATATTATTATTTACCAACTACATATATATACATCTTTAGACATGCTGAAATACTTTAACATCTCCTTAAATGCCCTTCCAAAAATTTACATTAATATTAACATATATATATAATATAATAATTAAATTATAATATAATATATAATATATAATAATAATCAACAAAAAAGTTTAATTAACCAATTAGTGGCCATTCGTGGCTGCATAGGTGCGTGCATGCGTGCGTTCTCTCGGTCTCCGCTTTTTGAAAGGAGCATTTTGGGAAACTTTTATTTCTGAATTGTGAAAAATAATAATATTATGTTTTTTCGATTTTGAGCTTTTAGTTTCATATTATATGCATAAATTTTAATTGTCTAGAATGAAAAAATAACCTTTTTTCATTTTTAATAATTTTCGTAAAAATATAAGAAGAATTTTATTGTAAAGCTATGAATGGTAAAATTATATACGGCAATAGTTTTCTATAATGATGATAACTCGCTGTATAGCACGAGTAAGCACAGAGTGTAGGAGTCTACGCCTCTGATATATACTATATATTATATATATATTTATATAATATATATATATATATTAATATATATATTAATAATTATATATATAATTAATATATATATATTATTATATATATATATATTATTATTATTAATATATATATAATATATATATATAATATATATATATAGGAAAGCTGTATTTCATTAACAGCATAAATAAATTTCTTCAATTCCATTCACATATCTCAAAAACTACAATAGATACCGGGAAAAGGAATACATTGGTGGAATACTGTTCAATTTTTGCGGAAAATGTAATAAAAAAAAAAAAAAAAAAAAAAAAAAAAAAAAAACTACAATAGCTATCAGCGAGGAAATACATTTATTTGAACTGGTAAATTTTAGATGGAAAATGTAAAAATAATAAAAAAAATATTTAAATTAATTGTTACTAATTATAGTTAATATGTAAATAAGAGCCTATTTAGAGACATTTTATTGGTTATTCGTTAAAATAAATAGACTTTCTCGAATTAATATTAGCTTTTTTTTTTTTTTTACTAACAGTTAGGTTTAAACCGCAAAGATTACAGGAGTCGGGGTCTCTGGCCTTCCGTGGGAAATACGGGGTAGCTAATCTCCCCTCACCCGGCAGAGTCTCCGAACCTAGCCCGCCTCTTTGGTATTTGGGTGTCGCGGGGAGTTCCTCCGCCTCCCCTACGGGGTATGGGAAAACGTCCCCCCCTGTGATTTCACGTCGGCTCGAGCCCCCCTTCATTGCTGTTTAAAAGACTTAAAATAACTTATTATATATATATTAATATATATAATATATATATATATATATATAATATATTATTAAATATATAATATATTATATAACTATCATATATATATATATATTATATCTATATATATAATATATTATATATATACTATATTAAATATATATAATATATATATATAAATATATATATATATTATTATATATATATATATTATATTATTATATATATATTAATATATTAATATATAATATATATATATATATATATATATAATATATATATAATATTATATATATTATATAATTATATATATATATATATATTATATATATTATATATATATATATTAATTAATTATATATATATATAAATATATATATTAATTATATATATTGATATTAATTATATAATATTATATTATATATATATAATATATTATATATATATATATCATATAATATATATATAATATAATAAATTATATATATTAATATATCAATAATATATATCTAATATATATATTATATTAATAATAAATATATATATAAAATAATAATATTATATATCTATATATATATTTATATATATTATTAATATAAATATATATTAATAATAATATATATTAATATTATCCATATATATATATTATAATGTCCCTTATCTTCCTTAAAATAATTAAAAATTAAGCCAATATTTATTTTATTATTTATTAATATTAATTTATTGTTTTTAAACATTTATATGTGAAACCAATAAATGTTTTACACAACTAATTCCTTTTTCACCCTTTTTTTCTGTAGCTTATTGTAATTTTTTGAGATATTTTTTATTATTTTCTTTTTTTTTTTTTTTTTTACTATATTCAGGACCTATTGGACCAGCATTCAGCAATGTATTCCTTTTTCCTGTAGCTATTGTAAGTTTTGAGATATGATTTAAATATTGAAAAAAATACATTATTTTGCTAATACAAGTATATACATATAAGCCCCATATATTAATATATATATATATATATATATAATATATATAAAATCTTTATAAAATATTTTAATATATTGTATTTAAATATATTTACTATTTTAATAAATATTTATATATTTATAAATATATATTAATACTATATAATATATTATATATATTATTATATTATTATATATATATATATATATAATATATATATATATATTAATTATTTATATATTAATAGTAATTAATAACTGTATATTTATATATATTTAATATTGATATCATATAATAAAAAAATATTTCGTTCTATAGTAAAGTCATATATTATTTTATATTTAATAATCATTTTTTAATTATATTATTCTCATCATTATATTATTATATCTATTAATATATTATTGATACTAATATATCATAATTTAAATATTAACATTTATTTTGTATCTATATATTATAAGCTTGTGAATATGTAAGATTATAATTATGCATAAAACTTAAGTATTTTACAAATTCCATATCTGTTAAACTGATATAATATAATAAAATATGGTATCTATTATTACATACTATTGGCAAGGACTGAGTATTAGTCTATCAAATGGTTAAAGTAGTTCAGGAAACCAATAATATAAAATTTAAGCATAGTTAGTTATAAATATAAATATTAGCATAATAATATATATTATCATAAATATATATTATTAATAGTATATATATATATAACTTAGTTATTATCATATTATATAATATATATAAAAATGAAACTGTCATTTTGGGTTGGTTGCATTAAAAAAGGAGAAGAGCGAAGCAGGCGAGGAAGATAAATATATGGAATAAAGAAAATAGAGAAATCTCCTACGAACACCCACAGCCATCTAATTCATATTGTGGAGACAGATTTAAAAAGTTTCTACAGTTTTTATATTGTCCTATTCGAGATGAATACTATTTGTCCAAACGAATAATTTTTTTATGTAACATCAATAAAGAACAGAAAGCTAACTTCGAATCGCTAAGGTAAAATCAAAGTAATCAAAAATTTTAGTCTCACTTTGAATACTTCAGAGCTCTTCTCAACGCTCGCTGGGAGAAAACTCTTTAATGCCTTAATTAATATATGCATTTAGAGCACAAATATCAATGAAGGTAAAAAACCAGGACAAGTAAGTATAAAACAATAAATAGACCGATATTTTAAGAAGATTCGATTTTCGAACAAGTCGGAATTTGTGAAGACTCTTCGCACAGTTCAATGACAACACAATTGGCAACCTGGTCCATTTTGCTTTTATTTGAGTTACGTAATACATTAATAAATCTACTGAGTGTGGTAATTCTTTAATTATATGCGCATGAATATGCGCGATCTTCTTGAGAGCTGTAAAGGAGAAACAATTTTAGAGGTCAAATCAGACAGAGTTACCCAAGTATACATGAAATGAGTAATACAATACTTAGAGAAATATAACTCATTCTAGCATTGGAAGCACTATTTGCGCGGAGAGAGAGAGAGTTTTTCAGAGTACTTTGGGTCAGAGTTAAAGGCAGCCAAAGGAAGAGAATGCTGGTTCAACTGCGGTGAAAGCCAGTAGGAGATGATATATACTCTGTATCATATATGTATACATAGTAGATGGATGACATATTTTATATATATATATATATATATTATAAATTATTATTTACATATATAGTTTCTTTAAATAAATAATGGGACAGTGTTTTTTATATTATATTATTTAATTATTAAATTATATATAATTATTATAATTTATATTATTATATTTCATTATTTATTATATTAATTTATATTATAAATATATTATAATATGTATATATACTTTATTAATTTAAAATTATTATTGTAATTCGCGAGTTAGATAACTACAGGTTATTTATATTATATTTAATAAAGTGAGGTTTAATTTAGGCTAGAATTTTAATTAAGTGATATTATTTTGTTCTTTCTTTTTACTATTAATTATTAATAATTTATTAATTATTTGATTAATATTATTATAATCTTATTTATATTCATATATTTTATTATATTCATATATTAATATTCATATTATAATATTGTTGGTCATCATTTACAAGTTATTATATATATTATATATTATATTTATAATATATAATATTATTTCATTATATAATAAGTTATATCTTTATTATTCTATATTATTATTTGTATTCTATATATATTTCATTACTTAATATAAATTTATTGATATTTATTATAATATTAGATTAATAATTTAATTATATTCTAGATTAATTTTATTATAATTATTTAATTTATAATCCTTATCATCTATAATTACTATATTATAAGCTCTCTTAATATTTATCAATTTTTTTTTTTATTTTATTTTTTTTATTTTATTTTTTAATTATTTTTTTTTTTTTTTAATAATTATTAATATTTAATTATAAACTAATTTTTTTTTTTTTTTTTATATATTATTATTATAAATTAAATTTATTTTTTATTATTATATATTTATTTTTAATGATTATCATTTTATTAAATTTATTAAAATATTTGCATGACTATTTTTTAATGATAATTTTAGTTCCTGTTCCTCCTAAATCTAAATTTTCTTTATTAATTATAATTATATTTTTATATTTTATTAATTTAATTATTATATTATTAATATATAATAATTTATGTATTGAGTGGATTATTATTACTATTAATTAATATTATTATTATTATTATATATTTTATCATTTATTAATAGCATAAAAATATTATATTAAATCTTATTTATAATTAGTATATTATATTTGTTGAAATGTTATTTTTTACTATATATATACTTAATTATATTAATTAATTATTACTGTAACCTTGTTCTTCACCAATTAATATAATTTGCTTTATTAATTAATAATATAATATTTTATTAATTTTTATGTCATTTATTTATATTTATTAATATCAATGCAGTCAAGGGGAATGATTTAATAAATACTATTTACAATTTCTTAATTTATTTATTTGTATTAATTAATTAATTATATTGATAATCTATAATATTTAACGTTATTTTATATAATTATTATAATTATTAATATCTTTTTTAAATATATTATAATTTATTATTATGAACTTATTGATTAATTCTATTTTATTTAATTATGTCATTTATTAGTGATTCTTTCAGTTATTCATATTTGAAAATATTACGTTAATGATTGGGTTATAGAGCATTATACCATAAAGAACTTAATTAATTATTACACTAATTTTTTCTACATTAAACAAAGGAATGAGACGGAGTATTGAGGACTATCAGTGAGATTAATAGAATGAGGAAGTCCACGGGGGCGTACGGATGAGATGCACGTTCACATAAGACATAAGGTATGAATAGTGGTCCCGAGCGAGTGTCTGATGATTGATTTCGAAACCGAAAATACGTCGATCAGATAGGCACCAGGTCAGTTATGAGAGAACCGCAGAGAAGAAGAGAGAGAGGGATGTAGATGAGAAAGGTAGATGTGGTAGCACGTGAGCAGCTAGACGAATCAAGCAGCCGAAGTCTAGTAGGAGAGAGAGAGAGAAGACGGAATTGACAGGATAGAGGTACTAGTCAGAGACTTACAGCTCGCAGAGAGAGAGTAGTAGAGAGATTGATCTCTGATTATCCATCGATTGAAGAATCTGACTGACTTATCGATGAGAGTAAAGGTAGAAGAGGATCGAGATAGTATCAGATATCGAGAAGATAGAGTAATATGACGAGATGCTCAGATACTACACGATTGAAAGTACGAGAGATGACTGCAGAAATGCATTTCTGTAGACAGATCAGATCTTGAGAGAGAGAGACTGATATCTCAAATATAAACAAATACAGAACGTCATGAGATGAGAGATATCGCAAGATGCATGAAGATAGAGCATATACTAGAGTATATAGAGCTAGTTACAGCAGAGTAAGATCGAGAAGAGAAGAGTACAGATCACTCGAGATTGAGCCAAGTGTCAGTGTTCTAGCGAGAATCTATAGAGAAGATGAGAGAGGAGACGATCGCTTCTATACAGTCTAGTATCGTACTCCGAGAGAGATAGAGATACTGAGCAGAGAGAGCGTCTAGACGAGAGCAATTTACGATGGCGTAATGAGAGTTGACACATAATCGAGCTATTGAGGATCTAGTATGCTCATAAAATATACTGTAATATAAGATGAGACGAACGAGTTATTTATCTGCCGAGGAGGATGATAAGATAGTAACGATTGGAAAAGCAGAGAGATGAGAAGACTACAAGAGAGATCATCGCAGTAGTCATTTTGGTCTAGTCTCTGTGTGTACACTTAGTCCATATCTGGTTCTTATCTCTATCTCTTAGTCCCAATCCTCCATAAATTATCGTACATGCAAGCTATATCTACGTATTGGCGAATACAGTATATATTAAAATATTAAAATTTTATCACTATATACTACTATTATCTAAAACTACAACTTTCTACTCATACACTGTATATCTTATTTCAGTATATTATTTTATTTATATCTTCATTTTATTCCTATATATTACATTATTTATCTGATATTATAATCATTCTATAGCTCGTTTATCTAATTATCTATTAATTACCATTACCCTTATCACTATACTAATCACCTTTTTTAATACTTAATATTACTCGATTACAGGTCGTATATCTATATTACTATTATTAGCTTATTATCTATATTAATTTCATCTATATATACTATATATTTCTTCTATATTATACTCTTGGATGTTTACTTTTAATTTTTATTTATATAATAGGTCTAATAGTGGTATCTATTAGATTATTAATCTTTATATAATAGTTGGTAATTTCTATTTTGATGTTAATCGTACATGTGTTGTTTCCATATAGGAATGTATTGACTTTAATATACTTGTATATATTATTATTATATAGGAGTCGAGTAAGTAGCTTGACTAGTAAACTTTATGGCTAATGCCTCATTAAAAATAATAAGTATATTTATTCTATATAATATTATAAGATAGTAGTTAGGTTTATAAAATATATATTATTATTATTACTGTATATATTATATATATTATATATATATATCTATGTGCGATATATATATATAACGATAGTATCCTATATACTATAATTTTGACGAGTAGTATATATTTATATATATATATATATTTGATTAATATAAGGGTATTATTTAATTCCAGACTTCAAGAGTAACACCGTCCCTTCAGCATCCGATTCTGCATCTACTTTTAAGATCCGCTTCGCGGCAATTCGCTGCTTTGTGTAATATCCGCGACTCGCCATCCAGCAAACAGTCAACACTTTGACATCGCGGGGGTTTCGATGTTAGCACTGATAGTCTATATATATATATAATCATATATATATATATATATATATTATATATATTATAATAATATCATATAATATATATATATATAAAGAATATATAGTTAAAGAATCAATATATAGTGAGGTATGATTATCGATATATACGATGACTATAGTATGAGTATCTGCGGGGCCGGAGGTATTAAATTTTCTCTTGTTTTAGTATATTTAACGTACAATAGTTGAGGTTGCAATTGCGGTTGCGACTGCAATTCGCGGTCTACCCCCGCAATTGCGTTTGGCGTTGCGATCGCATTTTCTTACGAAATGGGTAATTTTATTGTAAATTTCCATGTGTCTCTCTGTATATATATCTCATATATAATATATACTATATATATATATATATATATATATATACTATATATACTATATATACTATATATATATTATATATTTATATAGTGATATAGTAATCAGACAGAGCATGCATAGGATATATTATATATATAATATATATATATATATATATATTAGGTAATATATTGATATATATATATATATAGAGTATATATAATATATAGTATAATATGATTATAGTGAGTATATATGAGACAGATAATATACTAGGCTAGAGGACAGACATGCAATAATATGTAGTAGTAGTATCAGGATAGTGATATTAGTAGTATCTTAATAAGTTTGATATATAATATAGTATATGATATATAGTAGTATACTTATAGATGATGATATATAATCAGTATATAGCGTATAGATAAATTATATTAGTAATTAATCAGCCTCGAGTATGCATATATAATATCCTAGTATATATATATATATATATATATATAGTAATATATAGGTATATATAGATGGTATATATATTAATAATAGTATATATATTATATAAGGTATATTAATAATATATATAGTTATAAATATATTTATATATATATCTATATATATCTATATATATATTAATATATATATATTATTTTATACTATATATACATATATAATTACATACAGACTGCATATATATATATATTATATAATATATATATATCGTATATATATAATATATATATATATATATTATATATATATATATATATATTATTATCTTTATATCTGGTTATAGAGAGCTATAGCATACACGGCGAGCTGACTGCAATATCTATATTATATAGTAATATAATAGTAATATATATATATATATCAATATATATATATATATTAATATATATATATTATTATCTATATAAATAATTAATATATATATATAATATATATCAGCTATATATTTATATATATATACACGGGTGTATCGTTAATATTGCGAAAAAATTTGGTATGATATCTTGCATAAATATAAGATAGTATGTGTCAATAAAGATTTCACCGAAAACGCCTCGTTTTCCATGATACAAGGTGATGAAACCTTATGTGGAATACTGATCATATTTCCATTGCCCGTCCCGGGCCACATTCTCAACCTTAAAATAAGCACAAAATATACGAGGAAAGGTTACCTACCTGTTTTTTTATTTCCGTATCTCGCTTCATTTTATACATATCACTAGTCCGTGTCGGCGTCCAGTTTTTGTGGTTCAAGTGCTTGCTCATATCTTCAAAATGAATTTACCCAAATAGTGAAATGTGTGATATGCACTTTTGTTACTGGTGTTAGCGACGGTAATTCATTAAGCAGCCATGCGTCTCGTTTGAAGAATGTACCCTACATTGGTGTCATCCGCGCATCATACTAATGTTTGCACGTCTCCTCATACGCTTAGAGAAGACAGGAGTTTAAAAACTTACTAACTGGAAAACGGCGACATCTGCACTAGTATCGAACCCAGTATGTCGAAGAACAGGTTCTCCAAGAACCTTGAGGACAGTCCCTACAAGCAAGTACCTAAAAGATGTCTGCCACACTAATGTAAGTCATTCGAACAGTTTCAGGGGTCGATTGCAAAATCAATCTCTGTACCCTTATCACATTCCAACGAGTGCAGGCACTTGTAACCAACAGATTTTCCTGCAAGAGCAGCTTTGTGGTCGATGGTGCAACGAAAATTCGCAGACAATCCTCACCCTTTTAGCAGAAATAACTTGTTCACGGCGATGAGGCAAATTTTCCAGTCCCGAACGCCATATCTGAATTTCACACAATCACAATATGGCTGATGAGAACCCATCACTGCAATTAGTATGAAGCCGCCTCAGGATACACCAGTTTTCATTGATGTTGGGTCGGAATTGTTGGCGATCATTTTTTAATAGGTCCATTCTTTTTACCAACGAGGCTTACTGGAGACGTTTATCACCAATTTCTTGAACATGACTGCCTACACTCCTTTAAGACGTCGCCATTACAATTAGAATCGAAAAGGCTATTTTCATGCATGACGGTGCTCAGCTTCATTTCAGTTGTTGCTCGTTAACTTATTTGCACACTGATATCGCACGTCCGTTGGATAGGTCGAGGAGGTACGCAACCTTGGCCTCCGCGGGTCTCCAGACCTAAATGCAATGGATTTCTTCTTGTGGGGTCACCTGTAACATTTGGTTTATACAGCAACAGTTGATCACCCGAAGAATTAAAGGGCTCGCATAATCACATCTTGTGACACAATGGGCACACACACGGTATATTTGAACCTGTCCGCCAATCAATGCGTCGCACAGAAATAGAGCCCTTGTATGCGCAGAGGGTGCTCATTTTAAACATTTGTTATAACCTTAGTGCCCACCATTGCTTCGTACTATTTATGTTGTATATTTTCTTCTGTGCAGTAATGTATCGTATCTTATAATTAAATAAATTGAATGAATTTGTTAATTACCCATTGCCAAATTTAGTGTACTGTTGGATTGTATCTTAAATGGTTTAAATATGGTTGGTTTTCATCACCTTGTATCTGAAACGAGGCGTTTCGGCTTAATGTTTTATCTCGACACACATATTATTTTATATATATACAAGGAATGTCAACTGGAATTTTTCCGCAATATTACACGATACACCGATATATATGATAAAGATATATAAATTATATATATTATTAATATATATACTATATATAACTATATATAATGATATATATTAATAATATTAATAATATATATAATAATATATATTATATATATTTTAGTATATTAATATATAATTATATATATTGGAACATATTTGAACCTCGATTTTTTAGAAGATCCGGTTCCGGCCGGAACTAACTTGTTTCTGGCCGGAATTACTTGGGTTCTCGCGCCGGAACTAACCGGAACTTCTCTATTTCAAAATGTCGCTTTCTTAATAAATTCAGTAAATCTGATTTGTCTTTACTCATTATGATTTTTTTAATAAAAAAAATAATTAGAAATTGATATTTAAAAAATGAAGAAAAACTGACCTTCGACTCTATACTTTCGAAAATTTAAATATGAACAATATTTTTCACATCTGCGCAAACCGAATGCTTTAAATAGCTCTAGAACAATGCTGGTTTTTTATTTCTATTTTTTTGAGATTTTTTTAGACACAAATTGCTTATTTTGTAAACAATAATTTTGCTTTTTAATTATATTTTTTATAAAATTAGTAATAATCCCTAATTATTAACTAATTAATAAAGTTTAGTAAATATAATTAGGTTAAGAATGTTTAATTAAGTTATTTAAATTCTATATATATTATAATAGTTTGTTTACTCTAATTTTATTTATTCTTCATTAAAAATGACTTGAAACTACACATTGATGAATTACTATAATATAATATAACAAATATACTTCTCGCTACTTAGGTGATTGCGGTGAATAATTATTGAATTATAGTAAAAAATTGCCTAAAAATATAAAAAATACAAAAAATAAAGTCATGATTTTTTTATAAAAAAAAATCAACATTGAAAAATCCGTTGATTTAAATCATTTGATTCTTTTGTTCCAACCCTGCTTTAGAATCTAGACCTGGGATAAATAAAATTTACGGTATTATTATATATTATTATTATTGATTTTATTTTATTAATAATTATATTACTTATTATTATTATTATATTGGTATCCATAAAGTGCCTCCCTTGATTTATTCTGATTAAAATAATTATTCATTTGATTTATGATTACATCTGATTCACGTTATTATTATTAAACTGGTCAACAAAAAAAGAGGAAATTTTCTGATCTTAGACTTTTGTAGCAGATATATTGTAATTCGGAGGTGCTGATTCCATATATACTTCTCGGATTGCTGTATCACATCCGTTTCTCGGTGGCATGCATGGAGGCCGCGTATTTTACATATTCTCTAGGATGACTAAAGTTCATTGTGCGGCACTAGAGGTTCGGCATAGACGTTACAGTCATCGCCGCAATTATATCTACAGTAGCAGCAATTTTAATTTTAGTACGTCTACATGTAATGATGCCAATGACCCTGGATGTTGTCTATCATCCATCTGAAATACGTCGGATGGTTCCCGTCCATTGTTACCCAGGGTTGAACGTGAATGATCCTTGTACGAGAGTATTGTATTTGCCGAAGTTGTCCTCTGAGCTGTGGCGTTCGAGGTTTGAATGAAAATTACTCGGACCTGGCACTAGTGTCTCCATTTATCTTAACAGAGAAGCAGAGCTGCGGAGGTTCTTCCAGTCAGATGTTAACCTTGTGTATTGCAGTGAAAGCTGCAGGCCTACTACTCGCTATGGGACTCCAAGCATACGATGCAGGTAAGTGACGACTGTTTATTGACACCTTTTCAAGCAGTTTTCAAGTGTGTGTTGTTACCGCAACGGCAACATAGTATGCTTCGGTTCAGTAGGTACTCGGTACGAGCGATGAGAGAGGAGTATGGTGCAAATACAAGACAGTTTTTGGAGAGGCTACAATATCAGTAACATGGATGGGTTTTAATAATCGGCGTCAACCTCTCAAAATGTACATCTGCCTTGGTCCAGCACGCAGTTTCTCCAAATATCCCTGCTTCCTGTGCTAGCTGGGACAGGCCGGCGTACAACGGAATGCAATGAGCCTACAAGAATTGGCCACCGAGCGGAAACCTTGACTGCAGGTGACAGGAACATCGTAACGTGAACCACTTTGTACAGAGAGAAATATCATCTACTCGTCCACTACAGCATAAACAGTTTGATTAACAATTTGTGAAGGCCCAGAGGCCTAGACCATGAGGTAAATGTGCTACGGCTATATAGTATGCCAACGTTCCTGTGTGGTGACGAGAAGAAAAAGTCTGGGATATTTTTGATTGCCCATCAAAATTACTGGACACATCTCTGCCTTATTCTGCCACTTTGGGCTACATACATGACTGTGTTAAAGGCAAGAGCGTGGAATTCTTTTCAAATGTAGCTACAGGAATTTTCTGGGGTATAACAGGAAAGCCGTAGAAACCGCTAATATTGTACAGCGAACTTGCTAGACAGTGTTCATTCTGCATGTGATTATATTATATGTATAAAGTTGGCACTACTTACATCTCACTAGCAGATTTGTGGTACCTTAGGCCGATGTTATGATGACAGGGTGAACGCTTTCAATCAAGATCTAACAGTTCTTGGAAGGACGGCTACCAGGGCAAGTGGGGATATCAATTGATGGCCGAACTATTTTGGAGCTTGATGAGGGATATTCCAGACGCTATGCCCAGTAGATCGTCTACGACATGAAGTTACTAGCCATCGTAGGTATGTTTACATTAACTAAACCCATCCTTCTATTACATTTCAATGGTTGTCCCATACTTACTCTTTTAATTGTTTTAAACAGACTATTAACTTTAACATATATTCTATCAAAGACCTGTTTCATATCATTGAATTTGTTTCTCTTCTTATATATCCAATATATATATATATCATATATTAATATATATATATATATATATATATATATATATTAATTATAATATATTCTATATAATTATATTATATATATATATAATATATATAGTATATATATATTATATTATATATATATTGTATGGTCGTGATGAAGTAATTGTCTGTATTAAATAGCCTGCACCATTCTGCTAAATACAGAATCTCTATTCATCTAATCTGTTTTCGTTTGTCTAATAGTTCAATAAAATAGTATATTTGTAATAGGTATGATTTTAAGAATTTAAGATATAAAAATAAGATTTTAATAGATAATAAATAAAAAGTAAATTTAAGAAAAATGTAAAAGAAATGTGGGGAAGAAGAGGGAAAAAAGTTACCACAAAGTAGATCATATAATGTTTAGAGTGTAGGTTTTACCTTTATATTATCATTTAACCTTTTATATTGTTATGGTAATTATTTGTGGTGTATTTTGGTGAGTTCGGGGTGGGTGGCCTTAGGTGTTGGAGTGGCCCTAGGGTGGGAGTCCCACACAGCGTGCAGGCTGAAGTACTATATTATAAAGAAGGAAAGTGGGGAGGAAGAGGTAATAGGGTGGGATGTATGAACGTGAAAGGGGTAAACGAGGATTGAAGAGGGAGGAAGTGGGGTTAATGTTTGAAAAAAAGGTTGGATGTGCTAGGGTTAACTGGAACTAACTGAGGGAACGAGGGGGATGGACTTTGGAAAATACAAGGGTATGAAATCAGGGGTGAACGAGAGAGGAGGGCGAGGGAAGGTGGGATAGTTATGAGGAACTGAGTGTGGGATACAGGTAGGTGTGCAGCCAGGTGGAGTTCGAGGTAATGGTGGGTAAAAGTGAAATCCGGGGGGAAAATAATGGTTGGGTTTAATCGGGATATGCACACGTGGATGGAAGCGAGGGAGGAGGAGAAAGAAAGATTGTTGGAGTGAGTTGAATGAGTGTTGGGAAATTTTCGGGGTTAATGATAAAATTTGTCTATTGGGAATTTGATGGCAGGTGGGAAGGGAGGGGTGGTAAGAATAATAGGACCATTTGGGTAGGGGAAAGGAAGTTAATTGGAGAAAGTTCTGTTAAGTTGTGGTGTTGAAAGAAGAATTGATAGTGGGGAAACTTGGTTTCAAAAACAGTGAAAATCAATAAGTATCATGGGATAGAGGTGAGATTAACGGGGGGGAAGGGCGGGTATCTGGATTAGTGTGTGTAAATTGGGAAGAGATAGAGGCAGATTACTAGATTAAATGTATTTAGAGGGCGGGGAGGGGGATTATCGGATCACTATTGTGGTTGCTAGATAAGGGTGGGAGGAAGAGGTGAAGGTTAGGGAAAGGTGGAAAAGAGAGAGTAGAAGTGATAAGGTTGGAAAATTGGAGAGACAGTGTGTAAGAGCGAGTTTTTAGGAGAAGGTATGGAGGATAGGTTGGAGAGAGCGTGAGAGGGACGGATTGGGGAGGTGGAAAAGAGGGTGGAGAGAATTTAAAAGAGGCAGTATGTGAAGAGGCAAAAAGGGGTATGTGGAGTAAAAAGGGTGGGTGCAAGGACAGAAGGAAAAGGAGTGAATGGTGGAATGAGGAAGTGAAGGAGGTGGTGAAAAGGAAAAGGAGGCTTATGTGAAATGTTTGGGAAGTAGGAGAGGAAAGCTGGGAAGAATATAGAAGGGTTAGAGTGGAGCAAGAGGGCGGTGGAGAGGACGAAGAGAAGAGCAAAGGATGATGGTGAAGAAAAGTGACGGAAAATTTTGAATCGGGGCGCAGATGTTTCTGGAAAGAAGTAAATAAAAAGGAAAGAAGGAGGGGGTGGGGGAGAGGATTAAGGGAGGAGATGGGAGTGGATAGGAGGAGAGAAAGGGTGAGAAGAGGGGGGGGTATTTTAGTGGACTTATTGATGAAGTGGGTGGGGGGGGGAGAAGATTTGCAAGAGGGGGTTGGGAGTGATATGGGGGAGGTGAGGGGCGAATGAAATACAATGCAGAAATTATAGGCCTTGAATAAAGGAAAAAAAGGAAGTCCGCAGGTCTGCGATGGTGTGAAGAATGGAAATTGTTTTGCAGAAGGAGGTAATAGGGGTGGAGAATGCTGCATAGGTTATATAATATATGTTGGAGAGTGGTGAGGTACCAAAGGATTGGGCAGGATGGGTTGTTTGGGTCCCTGTATCGAGGAAAGGGATAGGGATGGATATGTGGAATTATGAGGTATAAATGTCTTTTAAGTGTGGGTAGGGAAAGTGTATGGGAGAATACTGATGGAGAGAGTGAAGGTTTAACGGAAGGGAGAATGGGGGAAGACAAAGAGGATTAGGGAGGGAAAAGGTGTGTTGGACCAAGTGTTAACTAAGATGCTGTGGAAAAAGTATTAGAGAGAAAGGGAAAGTGATGGTGTTTTAGATTTAGAGAAGCAACTATGAATAGAGTGAAGAGGGGGAACTTGGGAGGGTGTTGGAGGAAAATGGAGTGGGGGGTAATAGGTAAAGGATTAAGGGCCTTTTCATACGGAATGCAGAATGTTGTTGAGGTGGTTAGGAGGGGAGAGTGAATGTTTGGGTGTGAAGAGGATTGAGGCCAAGGGTGTGTAATGTCAGCCGTGGCTATTCAATTTGTTTTATGGAGAGTGTTTGCAGGATGTGAGGGAGCGGGAGGGGGGTGGCATGATGAAATTGGAAAATGAATAGAAGGGAAGTGGACATGATACTGTTTTGCGGATGATACTGCCTATGTGGCGAAGAACGCGGAAGGGCTGAGTTATTTGGTGAGGGAGTTTGAGAGACTGTGTGGACAAAAGGGCTTAAAATAAAATCCAGGTAAAGTAAAGTGTTTTAGTGTTTGAGGAGAGGAACAGAGAGGAGGGGAGGGGTAGAGTTTAATGTAAGGGGGTGTGTATTGAAGAAGTAAGTTTTAGATATTTAGGGATGGTTTTGGTAAGGGGGGAGGATGAAGGAGGAGAATAGAACATAGAGTAGGAGAAAGAATGAGAGCTTTTGATCGTAGATCTCAAATATGGAAGGGGGGGATTCAAGTTTTAAGATAATATGTTGAAAAAATTTGTGTACCACCGGTTGTATGGGTGTGAACGTGGGGGTTGAATGCCAGGTCCAGGCAGAAGTTGGAAGTATTTGAGATGATAGGGTGATGAGAGCGGTTTGTGGGGTTAGAAGAAGGGAGAGGATTAGGAATTAGGGTGGTGAGGGAGAGATGTGGTTGGAGGAATGGGTTGGTGGGAAGAGCGGAGCAGGGAATGTAAGATGGTAAGGGCATCTGTGAGAATGGAAGACAGAGAGTGGTTAGAGATGTTTGGAAGGCGGAGGGCTAGGAAGCGAGAGGAAGGGGGGAGACCCAAGAAGGAGTGGAATGGATGAATAAAGGAGATGCTGACGGAGGGAGGGATGAGGGAGAAGAGGTAGGTTTGGCAGAGATAGAGTGGGGTTGGAGGAGGTGGTGGAGGGCGAGATGAGGAAGGTGTGAATAGAGAGGCTGTAACGTACCACTACCGCTCAAGCGGGAAAAAGTGGTGGTACCATAAATAAACTAAATAAATATATATATCATATATATATATATAATATATATATATAATATATATATACTATATAAATATATATATAATAATATTATATATATAATATAATATATAAGTAATAAATAAATAATATATTTGTTTATATCTACTATATATATTTATATATCCGATAATTGTGACAGCCCTCTTGAAAAAAGGTAAAATAATAACTTTCTCAAATTGTTAAAGTATATAATTCAAAAATGAGATTCACAAAAGCGATGTGATACGCAAAAACCGATACATTTTTGGAATCAGCACATCAAATATATTCATAATCAATTGCGAAACCCCGTCAAGAAATTCATGTTTACCAGTGTTATTATTATTAATTATTATTATCTATTATAATTATTATTAATCATTATTATTATTATAATTATATTATTATTATTATTATGTATTATTAATTATCATGTTTATTATTATTATTATTATTATGATTATTATTATTATTAGTAATTATGATTATAGTTATTATTATTATTATTATGTATTAAAGAATAACTTTAAAGTAGAAATTACACAAAACAAAATATTAACTATACCCACTAAGCTACATATTACAAACCTTAGAATAAAATCCAAAATTAATTTTATTAAAAATGAAATTTATTTGAAATATTGAAATGTGTGGTGTAGGAAAATAAGCTTGCTTTCCATGTTGTGGAGTTAAACCTGATATCTTATCCTCAAACACGTACCCCGCTTCTGAAAAAAGCTTTCTTAAAAAAAAATTTTTCTGAAAACTTTTTAAACTTTGAAAACCCGTTAGAACTTTTTATAGTATATTCCTATTTTACTTAATAAATTTAGTGATCCGCTATCCAATTTTTGGCTTACGTGAAAACTACAGAGCTCACAGTATGGGATATGTCAAGAACCTAATACTCAGAAGAGATCTTCCACTGTGTAACAGACAAGTTTAAAAGTAGAAAATGTAAGGTGTAAGTGGAGTCAACAAATTCGCTGGTTCCGGCCGGGAACTTTCCAAGGTAGCCGGAAAGTTCCGTTTCCCGGCACGGAACCAAAAATTTCTGGTCCGCGTACATCCCTAATATATATATATATATAATATATATTATATATTATATATATATATATATATATATATATATATAATATTTAATATATATATATATAATTATTATATATAGTATATATATATATATATATAGTACTAATATATATATTATATATACAGTATAATATATTATAGTATAATATGATGGCGCCGTTAAAGCAAGTAGGGGGCATATTTTATAGTATAAGTATATATATTATATATTATATGTATAATATAATATTTATTAGATATATATATAATAATATATATATATAATAAATAATAGTATATTATTAATATATAATATGTTTATAATAATTTCAGTTACGTGTATTCCCATGTTTTGAATACACAAATGATAATCGGCACCTAATCCGCCAGTTATTAAATAAATATTATCATACTTACGCACAAGTTTTATTCAATGCAATAACTAGTTAAGAAAGTCTTATTTAAATATTAAATAGTATTTTAACTTTTAGTTTGAAAGTAAGAATTTAATATTTCTTTTTTTCCTTTCCAAAATCGGTTATATATGAATATCTTCTATCTATTGTGTTTTTGCGTGTAAACTTTTACCGCCGTGAAATGCTCTAGTAAACATGGCCCATTTCTTCGTTGAAAAATCCAGTGCCCTAGCCACGTTTTGAACACATCCGTAAGGTACTAAACGGTCTTTCAATTGCACAAGTAGTTGGCAAGTGTGCAAAGTACTTTGATAGTTTATGCAACTGCTGGGAAAATGTGTAATGTATTCTTGGCTAGTAATGTGCTGTAACCATTCTTATCTATTGTTCCGCTATTTGTATTCCTCCAAAGAAATAAATACCAAGGATTCTGCTTCACCAATTAGGTTTTCAATATTATTTTGTTAGTGGTTCAAATTTTTTTTTTAAATATACTGATTTGGCTTTAATTTTCTTAATTTTAACTTGTGCAACAAAGAAAGGTAGAGTTATATTCATGCTCCCAAAATTGAATCTCAAGATGAAGATGAAGATCCGAAAAGGAAGGTGTAGAGTGCGAAACTCTGAGCAAATGCTCAAGCAGATCTTTTTGATGTCCATGAGGCTGGGATTCTTTTGGATACTGCGCGTGATAATGAAAAATCTTCAGAAAAATTCTTAAGAATTTTTAAAAGATCCTTTAAACAACGAATCCCTGATAATTTTTCCTTCGATCGGTATATTTGCTGCCAAATTTTCTGCTGACGTACTTCACGAATAATTTATAAAGCGTTTCAATTCCAATATCGTTTCAAAATTCCTGGAATAGCCATTTACGATGCATTTAATTACTTAATTAAACGATGTGAAACAACAATCAAAAAAAAAAAATGGCTTTAGGTACTGATCTCTTATTAAACTTCTGAACTCCTTCTTTGCCAGCCATGGTGGAGCACAAATCAAACCCAAGTCCAACAAGTATATTTATAAATATATCTATATATATACTAATTATATAATATATGATATATATATATATATATATATATATAAATATATAAATATATTAGTAATATATATATATATATATTAATTATATATAGTATATATATATATATAACTATCGTGGAATAGACAAGTTCAGCTTCTTGGGTATATCTTCAGCTTGTTTTTCAAGAGGAGAAAAGCCTATGAAATTCTTCACGTACAATTGAGAGTCCTTACTCAACTGAAGCGAACACCATCGATAAACTATTCGGTTCCCGGATACGTGCTGTTTGTTCTCGTCGCTAAAGGAAAAATTTCAAATTGTTCACATTCATTCACAATTGATTACATTCAACTTTTCCACAAATAATATATGTTCCTTCAGATCAATTTGATGTGGTATTGTCCACAAGACGACAATTCCAGTTTTCTACTCTGAATTTAAGCAAATCGGAAAATTGCCCGTTATCTACAATGCTACCTCGAATAGCGATATCATGGGTGCCAAAAATATTAAGGTAGAAATTATGGGTACCAATTTTTTTGCCTATTTTTTGTAAAAAATTTTTTAAAGGCCAGCAGCATGAAGTGTTTCAGCTTGCACTACCATCCTATTTAAAATTATTCGTTTTGAAATTCTTGCTGCTACTCGAGCACCTCTTACCATTTTGAATTTACCAGGCCTTTAGCACGTGATGCATGTCTTTTATTTCCTAAATGGTTTTTCCGATAAATGGAGCCAAATATCACCTCTTTGATAGAAAGGTCTAGAACAAGTCAACGCAATCTAAAACGGTCCTTCACTATTTTTAGATGTTCTAGCCAAGAATTGTGCAGATCTAGCCATTCACATTTCCCTCTTCAATATCTATAAAATTGTACGTATTTGTTAGTTTGTAGAGTTTCGTTAATAAGTCAAACTTTAATTCTTCTTTAATTTTGGTTCTAATTATGTAATTTCCAATATCAAGGACAATTTCCTCTTTTCTTTCCATCAACAGTTCTATGTATCTTATCGTACAATTCTATTATGATGTAAAGCAAAGTAAAAAGGCCATTATGCATCTAAAGTCTTAATATCTTGTTAAAAAAATACATACAATTCAGAATTATTTCAAGCGTGTTCCGATTCTCGGATTGGGGCAACAACGAATGTATGGATGGCCAGGATGGGGGTATATATGAGCGACATTACAAGTGTAGGGGGACTGGGGGAGCCAGGGTAGGCATGGCCCTCCCCTACATTTCCACTAACAAAGTATCTTAAGAAAAAAAATAGTTTATATATATAGTATATATTATATATACTATATTAGATATATATATATATATATAATATTATATATATATATAATTATAATTATATATATAGATATTATATATATAATATAATATATATATATATTAATACTTATATAGTACGTTAAACTGTGCGATCTTAGAAAGTTTTCAAATTGTGAAATTCATTGTGAGGGTTGAAAAATCCTAGGAGGTGGCCGATGGCCCTCCTGCCCCCCATAAGCGTACGCCCATTATATAATATTTATATTATATATATATATATATAAATATATATATAATATATATTATATATATAATTATAGTTAATATATTAATTATATATATATATATATATAATATATATATATATATTATTATATATAGATATATATATAGTAATATAATATATTTATATATAATATATATTTATATATATATATATATATCTATATATATATATATATTATATATTAATATAAGATATAGTATATAATATTAAAATAATTATATATATATATAATAATATATATAATACTATTATATGATATATATTATTATCCATATAGGTTCTTTTCAGTTATGAGGAGACAAGAATATCGATTTACATATCGACTCTTTCGATAGATATATCGCTCCCTATTGCCCCAGTTAATGTACAGGAATTTGAAATTTTCCGAAAATATTTATGTATAGCATTTAAAGTATTAACGTGTTATTAATTAAAACATATATTTTGGAAAATATTGAATAAATTCCTGTAGTTATTTAACATTTAAATTAATAATTAAGTTATGAAGACCGAATTAATATGAAATATATTTATAGCTAAAACCTGATTCGTCAAACTGATCGTCGCCAAAAGCTGACCCGTCATTATTGAATAATTCTTCAAGTTATTCTTAAAAATTTTATAACTCTCTCTCTCCTCTCGTCTCTCTTCATCTCTCTCTCTCTCTCTTCTCTCTCTTCTCTCTCTCTCTCGTCTCGATATATATATATATATATATATATAATATATATATATAATATATATTAATATTATATTATTATATATAATATAATAAATATATATACTTATATATATATATTATATATAGATAATAGTATATATACTAGTTAATCAGGTCATATACCTGATATAAACGGTATTTTTCCCTTTAATTTTTGTTTTAGATTGTTAGGTCTTAGCTTAGGTTAGGCTAGGTTAGGTTACGTTAGTAGTAGCAATGACATATTCTGTTAAGTTTTAGGTAGGTTAGGTTAGGATTAGTATAGGGATAGGATAGGCTAGTTAGGTTAGGCTAGACTACCCAAATCACATCCTGCAACCTAAAATAACCTAAAACAAAAATTAAGGAAAAATACCTGAAACTGAAATAAGCTGAAGTGATTACTATATATATATATGATAGTATATATAATATATAGATATATTACTATTTATATACTATATACTATATAGATATCTATTTATATATATATAGTATATATATTATATATTATATATTATTATATATAACTTACTAGTATGAATATATAGTATATATATATTTATATTAATATAGTATATGTATATTACTATATAACTAATTTTGTTCGATTGTGGCAATTGATAATAAGGTCCTGTATTATTAAACAGTTACATTAAATAATTATCTTATAAAACCGAATTAATATGAAATATATTTCTTGCTAAAAACTCATCCGTCGCTGGAAGCCGATCCGTGTTGACGCACTGATGACCATATAACTATCTGAAAAAATCCGATATGACAAATCGATATATCTTGTCTCCGCAAAACTGAAAAGATCCTATATATTATATACTAGCTAATCATATATATATCAATAATAGATATTATATATATATATATATATATATTATATATAATAGTATAGTAATAGGTATATATATAGGACTTTCCGCTTTAAAAGGATGGTTAACGTATTATACTCGAACGAGCGATTGTATAATACGATTTCTTTTTTCGATTATTTCAAGGCAACAAGGTTGCCAATTACAGTTTTTCTTTATGTTAAACTAAAGAATACCCCAAGATTAAATCGCAAAGAAAGATATAAGGAGTCAGGGTCTCTCGGCCTCAGCGGGCGATCACGGGGGGAGCTTCGCCCCCTCTGTCCCCCTACGCTCGAGCCCGTAAAGAAATAAATTTTAAAGAAAAAAATTAAACACAAATTAACATATAAAAATTAACATGAAACCTATTAAAATCAACAAGTGGCAACTTTTTCTCTTTCTCCCTATTGAGTTAAGTTCACACGTCACCGTGCAATGGTTAGCGATTAGTGGTTCAGCGACTATTCTCGATATGTAGCAGTTTATGTTATACCATCCTTTTGAAAGGGAAAGTGCCTATTATATCAGTATATATACTACTCAATATATTAGTATATAATATATATCATATATATAATATAGATATATACTATATAATATGTATATAATATAATTATATTATATATATATATATTATTTATATATATATTTATTATAATCAAAATATGTTGACACGATAAGAATTACTGCCTTAATTACAAATTTATCTACCGGATATGAATGCTGAAAGCAATGAGATATAATCTAATTTATAATTTATACTATGGAAGAGCGGTGTGGGGGGTGGGGGAGTGGCATTTCAAGACCACAACTGGGCTCTTTGAGAGCGGGGGGGGGGGGGGAATTCAAAACCAAAACTGGCTCTTGTGAGGAGCGGTAGACTTATATATAGAGAGAATCAAAGCGATCATTCAAATAATAAAAGGAAAGTTAGGAGAAGTAAAATAAAATAATAGGTTTCGAGAATGTAGACAAAAAATAAGATTCTCAAAGTAATTTTTATATGTTACGTGAAACACATGAAGCAACAATATTTTATATAAATTAAAAGTTAAGAAATTTCGTTTTGGAGATTTTAAAAATCAGAGTTTTCAATGTCATCAATATGATAAAAGAAATGGCGTATCATCTGTATAGTTAATTTATCTGTATATAGTTGATTAATTAATTAAAGACTGTTTCTCTGGAAGTTATAATTATCTCTTCGAGGAAAGATTTTTCTTCATCTTCTTTTCAAAGATCTACAAAAAGAAAAAAATTCCTTTCACTCATAATATATAATAATTATATATATATATATATATATATATATATATATATATAGTATATTATATATATATATATATATATATATATATATATATATATATATATATATATATATATATAACACATGTGCCACCACAAGGGGCAGGGCCCTTTTCAAAAGGAGGGGCAAATAAAATAAAATAAAGTTAAAACAAAAAAAAAATAACAAATATGAAAAACAAATGAATGTTAAACCCACCCATTCCCTATGCCTAACGCAATTCCATTCAGGGTGGCAACAGGACGTGACTTAAAGAGAGGAAGTTTAATACTGCAGGGAACAACAGATCGAAGTCAAGGAGTTCCACAAAACAGATGTGGGTGGAAAGAAAGAGATACCACAAAGAGAGAGCCTTGAGTCATCAAATGCACACAAGTTCCTGTGCAGAGTAAGCACTGTAATGTGTTACGAGGGCGACGCAGTGCGTGGAGGAATGCGAGAGGTCAATTCTCTCGAGCACCTTTGCCGTTTGTACTACCATAAAAAAGAGATAGGGCGCAATGCACCGTCGCAAGAGAAAAAGGGTCAAGGAGCCAGAAAGTATGGAACAGTTTATAAGTCTCTTAGCCTTAGCTCAACCCTATCCAGGAGGGTGGAACTTTGGATCCGACTCAAGTGTGAGAACAGTTTCCATACAGGGGCGAATATAACATATGACCCTTATAAAACTGGAGTATCTGAGCAGAAAAAAAAATTCACGCAATCTTAACAGAATTCCCAGCTTCTTTGAGGGCCATATATATATATATATATATTATAATATTATAATATTAAATATATAATTATATAAATATATACTATATATATATATATATTATATATATATATATATATATAGTATATATATATAATATATATATATAATATATAGTATAATTATATAATATATATATGTATATATGTATATATATATATATATATATATATATATATATATATAATTAATATATATATTATATATATATTAAATATATATATATATATATATATATATATATATATAAATATAATATATATATAATATGTAGTATATATAATATATATATATATATATATGTATATAATAATATATATATAGTATATATATATATATTATATATATATATATATATAATATATATTAGTATATAATATAGATATAATATATATATATTACTAAACAAATATATTTTAATATATATTTAACCTATTTTTACAATTTATATTTGCACTATATATACCGTGAAAATCTTTAATTTATAGGTCTAATCTGCAGAATATTTTCGAATCGAACGCAGATTATTTCCAATTCAAATTAAATTTATTGTTTTTTTCCCTCATATTAAGTAAATAAAACTGTATTTCTTTTTACTTGGTTGATACTTGGTAATACGTTTTTCTCTTTCTCAATTTCAGTGTCTCGTTATGAGTTTCTGAACTTTCGAAATATAGTGCACTTTTGTATTTATCTTTTTTTTTTTGGGTGGGTAGAATAGAATGGTAAGCGGCTAAGCCTATGAATAACCAGTAGTAGTGAGGTATTTAGGTATTTTTATGAGTATATATAGGTGTGCTTTATCACTGGTTTAGTGATGAGCTTTGGCTATAGATTATCTTGCGAGGGTGGGTGGTTTGTATATTTTTTGGTTTTAGATGAGGGTTTAGTGGTTGTTGATAGTTTTTCTTCTTTGTTAATATATAGTTTTTCTATAATTACGAACTTATATTATAATACTGTTTTGTGGTTGTTATTATAGGGGATTTTATATTAGAGTGTAGGGTTGTTTTAACGGTATTTTTATTATTATTGTGTTTATTATTAATTATTATTATTTTAGTTTTATATTATATATAATTTTTTATATTAAATTTTAGCATTATTGTATAACATGTATTATATATATTTATTATATATATATAATTTTTTTATTTTTTATTATTATTATATATATATTTATTTTATATTATATTATTTATATATTATTATATATTATTATTATATATTTATTATTATTTATATATAATATATATTTATATATTATATTTATATATATTATTTGCCAAACGTCATCCTGAGCATATAAACTTTTATTACTAAGCTTAAATAGTAGACTTGGACTGTTTTTTTTTTTATATTGTATTGATTCCCAAAGCTATATGGTGATTGTTGTTCGGGTGAGTAGTATATATATATGGTATATGTGTGTTTGATATTAGGCTGTAGGGGGGGGTGTAGGTTAATTGATTTCTAATAGTGTCTAAGTACTTCATTATTTATTCTTGATAATAATATTTATATTTATGTATATATTATAATTTATATTTATATTTTTTTTATTATATTTATTATTATTTTTTTTTTATTATAGATAATATTTGAGTGTCCATTTTCAAATGAAACTATCCGATAGTTTTGTGATGAACTATTTCTTTTCCTTGCTTAAATTTGTAGGTATAATTTCCATATATATATTAGTAGTTAATTATTAATTTTTAGTGGGGGGGTTCTTTTTATTTAGTTATTTTATTATATATTTCTATATTAGTTTTATATATTTTTTTTTTTTTTTTTTTTTATTTTTATATTATTATATATTACACCTCTTTAATTTAACCATCCTATTAGTCTAGTGCTCATAGGCCTCTAATTTTATATATATTTATTTTATTTTATTTAATATTTATTATTATTAATGCTATTCAGAGGTGTGGCTACTTCGTCTGCTCTTTAGTCCGCTTAGTCCGCTCCGAGCGACTAAAACTTCAGATTATAGGTTTGGCGGACTAGCGAGGTGCGGAGTTTACGTCAGGTAATTTAGCAGCTTGATACTGTGCGGATCAAAAAAATAGTTTTCCGGTCTCTTTTTGTTCGCCAGCCTTTTGAAAAATGAAAGTAATGTTACTTTTATAAGAATTTCTTTAGTTTTGTTTTTTTTTTTTTTTTTTTTTGTTGGGTTTTTTGTTGGGTTTTGTTTTGGGTAATATGTTTTGTTTGGGTTATTGGGGGAGTACTAGGGAGAGATGTTATGTTCGTGCATTATGTGGGTGTTTTTTTTGTTTTGAGGTTTTGGTATATGGTGTTGTTTTGGATTGAGACTATGGATTTGGGGAGGAGTTGTCTTTTTTTTTTTCAGTTTCTGACTTTTTTATTGTTTTTTTTTTTTTATATACTTTAATGATCTTTTTTTTTTTCATAAATAAATCATTATATTGCTTTTATTTCTTTCTTTTTATTTAATTTTTATCCTTTATTGCAATTAATTTTTAAATTAACAATTTTATTTTTATATCTTGCGAGTTTGTGTTTGTTTGGTGGTTTTTTTATTGTATGGTCTTGGTGATTTTTTTTCGGTTTGGTCTTATTTTAGGGGGTTGGTGGTTTGGTTGTTTTTGTGTTTTGCTGTTTTTGGTGCGTTTGTTTTTTGTTGTTGGTTTTGTTTTTTTTTTTTTAAAAAAACTTTCTACTTTAATTTTTTATTATTAATTTTAACTATATTTATTTATTATTTATTTTTTTACTTGATTTTTTATTTGGTTTTATTTTTTTTCCTTGCTTCCTTATTTTTGTTTATACTTTTACTGTTTGTGTGGTATGTATCTTGCGTTTTTGGTTTGTGCTTCTTTTGCTTGTACATTAATTTTTCCTTATATTTTGTTCTTTGACCGGGGTTATATGATAGTCACGTCGTCACTTTGACTTTTTCCTCATCAAGTCTTACCTTCTTGCTCTTTTTTTTTTTTTGTTGTTGTTTTTCTCTTTTCCTTTTTTCTTCTTTTTTTGCTTACTTATGTCTAGTTTTTTTTTTTTCTTTGAATGATGGGACCTTTGGAACAGAGAGCTGGTGTTGGGTTTCGGGTGGGTTGGTTTGATTTTTTTTTTTTTTTTGGTGGGTTTTTTCCTGATTTTGGGAGATTCTTGGGGTGTGTGCGTTCATTTACTGTTGTGCACGCTTTCTTTTGTTGAGATGAGACATAGGCGTTTGTTGGTTGGGCTTGGGTTTGGCTTGGTCAGGTTTGTTTCGTCGTGTTCTTATCATCCGTTCTATCTTATTTGTTTTCTTAATCTTTTTCTATTTAATGATTTGTCTTCTCTATCTCTGTGTAATCGTGAGGACTCTAGTGCTTCACCTCATTAGTGTCGCCGGAGTGAGATCGAGTCCTTTTTTTCATCTTCTGTTTCAAACTCTCTATTTTGCTGGTGCTGTTTTTTTAATTCTTGTCTGGGCCTTTTTTCTGCTTTACTGTATGAATTTGCGTCTTGCCATCGGGTCTCTGTGAGGATATTGTGTTTCGCGTGTACTCTCTATTAAGCTCTCTGCTGATGTTTTTTTTGTGTTATAGTAATTTTCCTTTTCGGTGGGTGTGTTGTTCTGAAACCTTGATGCGAAATTTAATTGTTCGTTTTTATATATAAAAACTTCATAGCTTTTCCTTATTCATAATCTATCCTTCTCTGATATGCTATGCTCTTATTCTGTTTCACTATCTTCTGTTTCTGTTAGTATCGTGTTCTCTTCGTTCTCTATTTTCTCTCCTTGTATAATCAAATTATTAACATCCTTTGCCTTTTAACTATAAAAGAATAATGTTTTGGAATACCTTCAAATCACAATGGTTACTTTTAGGTGCGTGTCCTTCTAGGAAACTGTGGCTGTTTCTGGTTTTAGAACTGCGTTATGAAGATTTTTTCTTTTGTTTCCTCTTCTCAGTTGTCTGGTTCAGGCTGAGTAGATGGATGTTGGTGTGTTGTCATTCCGCTCGTGCCTTGGTATCGTGAGTCCTGCTCTTTTACGGTAGTAAGGTGGCTTGGGTGGTGGTGTCGTCTCTGGTGTTGACATCCTGGTCGGCGTGGGTGTTTGCGTATTAGGCATCTGTATAGTTTGCAGTAGGGTTTAGGCCAAAGATGGCTTTTGGGTAGGTGAATTAGCTTTTTCTGTACTGTTCTGCGCTATGGAGTTCTCCTGTGGAGCCTCTTTTGCGTGGAGGGCTTGTGCGATGTCGATGTGGTTGGTGCTTTATCTTCTTTGGTTCTGATATTGGTGCGAGTTTTGCATGTTTTGTTCGGGCGGGGGTGCAGGTTTGCTCGATTTGGGGATGCTTTATTCTACTTTGCGCTGTGTTATCCTCCTTACCTTTTACGACGTGGGTCGTCGCTCTGTATGAACTAGTGTGCTGTCGGTGGTCTTGGCTACTCTATTTGGTTTTTGTGTGAGTGGTTGTTGTGTTTTGCAGTTGTTTGGTGTTTATATCTCCAGGCTTGAAGTGTTTGTCGTCTGCGGGTGCGTTTGGTTTTTTCGTTCTTCTATTGCTTTCCTTGCTCACATTTTAATTCTTGTTTTCTGTGGAAATTCTCTTCCTATCTCTTTTTCTCTGTTGTTTATTCTCTTTTGTCTTGAATGTTTGTTAATTGCTTTCGCTTTCCATGCTCGTATCTTGATGCAATTAGCCTTTGCGTACTTGTGTATCTGATTTTCTTTGCGTTAATTATCTTTAAGTTTGTTGACTTTTTTTCTTGAGTGCATGCTAACTATCTTTTTCCTCCTTAATCTCTCTTGTAATTATTGTGCGCCTTCTTTGCCCTTGTTTGAGTGGATTTGGTGTACATATTCTGTTATAATATTAAAAAATAAAATTTTATATCTAAAAAAAAATAATAAATAAATAAAAAATTATATAAAAAACTAGGTTCAATATTCTTATTATAATTAATTTTTCTTTTTCATCCTTTTTTCATTTTATTATGATTATATTATATATTTTATCACTGTCTTATTGTTTTATATTTTATTTTATTTATATTTTATAATATCAAATATGGGGTATTATTATATTTCTATGCTGTTTTCTTTTTGATGGTTTGTTGAGTTTTTCAATATATTTATTATCTTCTAATAATGAGTTATTTATTTATTAATTTTTTTATTCTTAGTTTTTTTTTTTTTATTTTTATTTAATATTATATTATTATATTTATTTATGTTTATCTGTATTTTATTTTATATTTTATTTTTATTATTATATATAGTATGAAAACGTAGATGTTAATTCTGGTATTAAAAAATAATTTTTTTTTTATTTTATTTATTATTTATATATTGATATTTTTTTATTTATATTATTATTATATTTTTTTTATTCCTTTTCTTTCAGTATTTTATATAATTATATATTTCTTCTCTGTAATTAATATATATATATAGATATACATATATTATTATTTATTTTTTTTTATTTTTTATTTTATTTTTTTTTTTTTTTTTTTTTTTCATTTAATCAGTTTTATTTTTCTAAATATATATATTATTTTATCTTATATTATATTATTATATATCTAATTATTTTTATATATATATATACTCTTTTATTTTTATTTTTTATTTTTTTTTTTTCATTTTTGATTATGTTTATTTTAATTTTTAGTTGTATTATGTTAATTAATTTTTTTTTTTTTATTTCTGATATGGTGGTGTTTTGTGTTTAATTTGGGCGGTTTTAGATATTTTCGGTTTACAATTAGATGTTTAATTCTGGTTGGATAAACTTGTGCCCATAGCTGGTTTTTGCTGTATTTTTTTTTTGTATTATTGTTTGAAGAGATTGTTGTTATATTTTTTAATTATTTATTTTTTTTATATTATGTTTTTATTTTATTTTATTGTTTATTTTTTTTTGTTGTATATATAGTATGGTGTTAGTGGTTTCTTTTTTAGTGTTTTTGCTTGTATATAATAGATTGTTTGTGGTTTAGGGTTGTTTAGTGTGGTTTATATATTATTTTGTGATTGGAGTAGTGATGTGTGGTATTTTTTTGTGTTCTGCTTTTTTGTAGTGTTTTGATATTGTGTTTTTTATTAGGGATAGTTTGTTGTTATTAATGGTTTTGTGTTTTTCTTGTTATTTTATTTATTAATTATTTATATTATATATATTATAGTTTATAGTTTTATAGTTTTACAGTAGGTGTTTGCTTAGTTTTTGTATATATATATTTTTTATATATTATTGTTGTTATTTTTTAAAACATACACCAATAATGTTTATTTTATTTAGTGTTTTTGCTTTTGTATAATTAGTTTATATTTATTTTGATATTCATTTTGTGTTTTTCTTTTTGTATTGTGTTTGTTATTTTTGAGAGTTTATGTTAATTATGTGCTTTTCGGTGATTTGAGTTTTATTATATTTTATTTATTTTATTTTTTTATTTATTATATATTTTTATATATTTTTTTCTTATTTATATTATATATTAATTATTATTTTATTATATTTTTTATTATTATATATTTTATTATATTTATTATATTTATATTTATTTTTATATAAAATATATATATATTTTTTTGTTTTTTTCTTATTTAAGATATTATTTTTCTATAGTTTTTTATATATTCGTTGTGATATTGTGTGGGGCTCTGTATGAATTGTGTTATTGGTAGCTTTATTATTATATTTAATTATATTTATATAGTATATAATAGGATTTAATTGGAGGGGGCTTTAGGAGTAAGACATTATTGCAATCGTTATATAATTTCTGCTCTATCGCTTCTACATAAATATTATGCTATTTTGGTCTTTTGGGGGTGTAATATTCTCTATGTTTGCAACATGAAGATTTTGCACGTAGCATCACTTTCGATTGGGTCAGCACAATTTTGGGTATCGTGTTCATGTCTCGTCTTTTCTTCTAACGTGACTTTTTGGTATTTCAACATTTTGTAAATAATTAATCTTTAATCTTGAACTGATGTTATTCTATGAATAAATTTATTTTTGTGTGTATTATCTTTCATTTAAAGTTATGAATTAACTACCTTAATTTTTATGGACCTTTTTGTGAATTTATGGTCACACATCCTCAATTAGCGGAAGACGTGCGGACGTGCGGACCTTGCCTTTTATTGGTTAGTACTTCAATCCGCTATGAGGATGGATCCCTCTTAAAGAAAAGACATTCATCCCAGGATATTAAAGTATGGGAAAAACACAGAGTCACGCTTCATAGAAAAAATTACTTAAGGCGTAGCTAGACCAGAGCTGTCCAAATTTTTTCTTCTTTTCTTATCTCTTCTTTCAAAAAATGAATTGTTAGTTTTTTTTTTTTTTCAGATGGTTTGTGGTTCTTTTTTCTCCTCTTTTTGCATCAAAGTGTTGCTAGAGTATTTTTTTTTGTCTCAGTAGTGCTATATTTTCACTATAGATCTCCATTTTTATGAAATTTAAGTTTGATTCAATAGTTAATTTTTTTTATTTTTAATTTGGTGGATTTTATATTTAGAGTATTTGGGGGACAGAAGATCATCCTCTATTTTGATGATTTTTTTTGATTTTTAGAGATTATTTTTTTATTTTTCTGAGTTTCTTTAAGAGCCCCTCTTGAACTACATCCATGTTTTAAAGGATTTTTCCCTCTTGTTTTTTTTTTTTTTTTCCTTCAAAAAATATATAATAATATTATATTTTTTTTTTATTTTATAATTTTTTTTTTTTTTTTTTTTTTTTTTTTTTTTTTTTTTATTTTTTTTATTTTTTTTTTTAAAATATTAAGTACAACTTCTTTCATAATATTTTAGCTACCATTTTTTTTTCTGGAATTTCTTTTTTTTTTTCTTTTTTTTTTTTTATTATTCTTAACAGTATTAACAGCTTTTAGTACTTTTCCTTATAAGTGGTAATATTTAAAGTCATGTTGCTAATAGGTCTTTTTAATCCTATTTTGAAACTTTATAGCCGCAGCTCTTTTAGGTCTTATTTATGTCTTTGTTGAGGAGATGCTCATTTTTTTTTGGGTAAATGTAATTGTTCTATCCTTTTTTTGTAAGTCTGTGGGTTAGGTTGTCAATATGGAATCTCTCCTAATGGTGTTAACAGAATTATTACACTCAGTTTTTGGACTGATGTCCCTGTAATGTTTTTGTACCAGTCACATGTTCTGGACAATACCATTCATCATCTAGGATCGAACATTCACGTAATTTTTCATAGCTAACTTCCTAAAAACATTTTTGTGAAGCTTTATTAACTAGTACCTCATTTTAGTCAATACACTAATTCCTCTCAATTTTTATGGTGTTTTTTTGTTTGTTTGGCCTCTGCTTGTCTTTTTCTCTATCTTTCTCTTTTAAATGTCTCCTAATAGATATTCATCTCTCCAGTTATTTTTTATAAACCTTTTAATTGATTTTGTGATAAGGTTTTAAAAGTTTTTTAAATATATGTTTGGGAAGGTAAAGGCATTCATTAGAAATATAATTAGAATCAACAATTTCCCCTACATCAGTAGATTTTAAGAAGCTTATTGTATCGGGGTTTGCTAGGAGTGTGGTTTGTAGAAGGAGAATTAGAAGGTTTTTTTTGTCAGCAAATATAGCCTGGTGGTCGGCTGATACTCTTGAATACAGATGTATGATTTGGAGAAAAGGGGTTGTAGTTACCTTGTGTTAAATCCAATAGAGCATAGCAGTGGCTTCTTTAGACAGTCTGACGCATTTAAGGGTTTAATGGACCGGTATTTATATTGCATGCATTATTTTCTTTTTACTGGGATTTATTAGTTTGGAGAAATTTACCCACTGAAATAGATCTAGGTTTCTCCTTTTATTTATTTTGTTTGAGTGTGATTTTTTTTTTTTATGGAGGTTTTTTTTTTTAAAGATTAAGGGTTCCTTTTATTCAATTCGTTCGTTTTTACTTTGTTTATTTCCTTTAGTAGCTTTTTTTTTTGTGTGCTTTTATGTTTATAGAATAACTTTGTTTTGTTCTATGTTTTTGTGATTGAGGGGTTGTGCTTTGGATAGTTTTTGACGTGGCTGTGGGGTGTTGATTGCAGCATTGTGTCTTTGGCAGGAGGAGATTGTTGGTTAGAATACTTTCAAATTAATGAAACTCCAATCACTTGGGTAAATATATCGTGACTCGGAGTGCTCTATGCTTCTGTGTAAAGAGGGTAGGAGTTCCTTTAGTGTTAATGCGGTTGGAAGGGGTTTTGATGGTAGTTGTTTGTGTTGTTTGGGGGTTCTGGAGTAGAGTGGTAGTGGATTGGCGGTGATGGTGTGGGGTGTTTGTTGGGAAAGATGGTAAAGTTTCCGCCTTTATATAAATGTCTCTGTTTGGTTCAGGTTATCGATTAGAAATACCGCTACTTGATTGGGTTTCGGGTTATGAATACTGTTGATAAGTGTGGTCTAAGGTATTTTGCTTGACATTCCTCTGAATCGTAATGTAACATGTATTATTCGAATATTATGAGTTTAGTAGGTGAGGGATTTAATTTGTTCATTGTTGTTTTTTTATTATTCGCTTGGTGGGTCTTTTGTATAGGTAAAGTGTTTGGGCTTTCGCATTGCATACACTGCAATTTGGATCGAGGTTTGTTGTGTATAAGAGAGGGTTGGTGTACTTTTTCTTGAGTTTCTTGTGGACTGTTTGGTCTCTTTTGGTTCGTGTGTATGTGCTGGTGATGGTATGTGGTGGGGTATGCCAACCAATGGGTTAGTGCCTGGTGTGAGTGGGTTATTTTTTGTTTCTTTAGCAAAAAAGTGTGATCTCCTTTTGTTTATCATGAGAGATGGGATGGTGTGCTCTTTTGTTATATGAGTGAGGTTGCCTTTTTTTGTGTTGACCTCTATTTAGGGATCGGTTTTTTTGTTATGTTGATGGTATGCAGCTAGGATTGATGCCTGCTTCCCTGTAGTTTAATGTTTGAGGTAAATGGTTGTTAGTTGCTAGTAATAAATCTCTGCATCGCTTAGCTTTAGTTATGAGTTTGAAATTATTATTCCAATTTAGTAAAATCTTGACACTTTTTTTTTGGCTTGTGCTAGCAAGATCTGTGGTGTTGTCGCTGCATTGAATTGCGTTTTAGTGTTATATTGTGTCTGGGCTTTTTCGCATGATGGCCTGTTTACCTTATTCTGTTTCATTTTTTGTGGTTTGTGTATCTTTGTGTTGTTTCTGTATATTTGTTATCCATCACTTAACTGATCTTATACTCATAAGATATTTAGTTCAGATCCTTTTGAGAGTTTGGTATATGGGTAGGTGGCATATCATAGTATGGTCTTGGAGGTCGCCGTTTTGATGGTACATGTTTAATCGATATTATTTGTCAAGTTTCTCTTGCGTGTGATAAGAGTAGTTCTTCTTTTTTTGAAATCGTTCTTTTTCATCTCATAAAGTCGTTCAGTTTTGCATGTGTTTTGTTGTACTTTAATTTATTGTACATTTTCGGATGTTTTATTGGGCCTGCTTTGTGCAGTGGTGATTCAAACCTTTCGTACGGGGTGAGCTTTGAGGGTCTTGAGTTGGTTATTATGTAGTGTTGTTTTTTTTAGTTTTTAAAATATTTTTTAGATTATGAATAAAGGTGGTTATTGGAGGATTATTCCTCGCGCTTGGTATTTGGCTCTTGGATCTTAGATGGGGGGTACTATTATATTCCTATTTGAGTTTTCGTAGTGAGAGGTTGGTAGGTGCAAGTTGTTTTAATGGTTATTTGGCTGATATCAGTTCATGTTATTGTATGGGTATTACTGTATCTTAAGCTTCGTGTGGGTGGGTTGGTGTGGTATATTTATGGGGTATGTGTTTTTTTGTGCTTTTTTTTTTTTGGATGTGGCTGCAGCTTTTGTTTTTTGGGTGCTTGTTCTGGTGGAGGTTTGTTTGTGTGTTTGTTGTGTGTGTGTGTGTGGTGTGTGATATTGTAAGTAAGATGGTGAGATAGTTGTTAAGTTGCTTAGAGTTGTTGTTGTAAATGGAGAGTAGTGTGTGACGAAGTGTAAGTATTGGTATTTAAGGATGTGAAGGATTTTGGATATTCTTTATAATGTTCAAGGACTTGCTATGTTAGATATATATATGTTTGGTGTTAGTTGCTACGTTTTTAGAATAATGTTTTTCTTTGGTTGGTCAGGTGTGAGGTTTTTTTTCTATAAGTCTATAGGGGCAAATTCTACTCCGTGGGATTTATTTATAGGGACGCCTTATGACATTTTGTACATTGTCATTTTCTGATAGCTGGTAGTCATATCAAAAGAGATATTTATTGTAAACATCTATACTATGTTGTATAGTTTTTCTTGATCAATTTATTATTTGCTCTCATTTGACTCTGTTTTCCTTTGTTAATAGGTATGCTCGCAGATTGGGGGTAAGGTGGTGCGCGTAAGGCCTTTTTTGATGTGTAAGGGGCTCGTTTTTTCTAGGCGTTGGGGGTTTGCTTACGAATAGTCCAAGTTAGCTATCAGTTTCTCCGAGTGAATTACTTACGTTTCTATTTTTTATATAAAATATTGAATTTCCGTTTAGGTTTGGCGGTACTGTGTTTTTCTTAATTTTTGAAACGAATATTTTTATATGGACATATATATTAGCTTTGCCTTTAAACAGGGATGGTTCGTTAACTATACCTCAGTTTGACAAAATTGAATTAATCCTTTACCCTTTTGGACTAATTCTTTTTTTTCTGACTTGGCATAATTATTATTATAATTTTTGAATTTTGATTTTATTTTAATTCTTAAGATGTAATCTATTATTTTCGGTATTTTTCCTACCTTCTATATTTGTCCTTACTAGCTCTTTGGGAGTTCACAATACATGTAAATCAGTATCGGACCGTTTAATGATTCAATGAGGTCTTTGATCTTTCGCGCCATGGGGGATGTCCAGTGTGGTTTTTTGTTGGGTTTTCTTATGGTGTTAAGTTGGTTGTTTAGGGTTTGAGTAGCTCGCTGTTCGTGTGTGTGGAGTGTAGGAGTGTCAAGATTTTTTTGGTGTTTTTTTTTTGGTTTTGGTGGGGTGCGTTACATGGGATGTTCCTGTCTTTTATTGTTTGTTTTGTTCTCATCTGTTTTTTCTTTTTTTTTTTTTTTTTTTTTTTTTTTTTTTTTTTCCTTTTTTTTTTTTTTTTCTTTGGTGTTTTTTTCTCATGATTAATTTGTATTTTTTTAGTGTGTTTTCATTTTTTATGTTTTTTTGATATTTTCCTTTTTTTATATTCTTTGCTTTTTGTTACTTTATTGACTTTTATAAAATATAATGTTTGTTTGGACTTTTTTTTTATCTTTGTTTTTGTTTTTTTTGTTTGTTTTTTGTCGCGGTCGTTTTAGCGAGTGCGTATATCTATCCTTTTTTTGTGGGGTTTTTGTGTTTGCTTTTTTTTTTTTTTTTTTATCTTTATTTCTTTTTTTTTATTTCCCTTTTATTTTTGTTATTTTTGTTTCCTCTTATATTTTTTTTGGTGTTAGAGGTTTGGGCTTTTATTTTGGGGGGATTTGTGTGTGTTTGTGTAGTTTTCTTGTCGGCCGGTTTTTTTGGCATTGGACTTTTCGATTGGTGTAGTTTTTGCCTTTTGTTCTGTTGGGTTTTGGTTTTTTTGTTTGTTTCTTTCTGTTTCTTTTGTTTTTTTTTTTGTGGTAGAGGTGGAGGAAGTGAGAGTCGTTGGAGTAGAGAGATTCATAGAGGAGAGTTGGTTTTGGTTTTGGGTGTGGGGGGTTTCTTAGGAGGTTGGGCGAATGTGTTCGTGGTGGTTACTAGATTTTTTTTTTTTTTTTTTATTATTCTTTCTTTTTTTTTTTCGGTTTATTTTGTTTTTGACCTTGTGTTTTGGGTCTAATATTATTAACATCTGGTGTTTCCGATAATTTTGCACTCCTCCCCATTTTTTTTTTATGTTTTGTGTTTTTGTTGATATGTGTTATGTTTTTCTTGTTTTTTTCTTATATGATTTTTTTTTGTTTCTTACTTCTTTTTTTTTTTTTTTTTTTTTTCTAATATATTCATTTTCTTTTCCCTCTCTTTTTTTTTATGATTTTTTTTTTTATCTAATTTTTTTGTTTTTTGCGTTTTTTTTTTATTTGTGTGGGTTTTGTGAGGGTGTTGTGTGGGTGTTGCGTCATAAATAATTTAAAGGAGTTAGTTGTGTTTTGTTCATTGGGTATGTTTGATGTGCTTTGCTTCGTGGGTTTTATGCATTGTTGTTGTATCGTTTTGGGACGAAGTTTGCTTGCGTTGTTGTTTCTTCGTTGTTTTTGGCTTTGCTATGTTTTTGCGGAGTGTTGGTCTCTATATTATAAGGCATGGTGCGGTCGTTATTGGCTTGGGTGGGGGGTTTTTGTTTGTTTTCAAAATTCTAGTTTTGGTTTTACTTGTTATTTTATACTAAATGTATTATGGAAATGCATTCCAAGATCTTGGAAGGGTGGCAGAGGAGTTGGGAGAAAGGGTTTGGGGTTTGATTGGTTCTGCGTTGTTTGAGACTTGAGGGTGATTGTTCGTTCGTAATGATAGGTGGATTTTCTTTCTGCGGGGTTTTTTTTTGATTATTGTGATAGGGGAGGGAACTGTTTTAGTTGGGGGGCGTGTGTGGCCAGTGTTTATTTGGCAGCTTATTCTGTTTTTGGTTGTTGGTTTGTGTGTCGGTTTCTGTTTTGACGGTTGTTTGATGGTTTGTTTTTTTTACTTTTTTTTTTTTTCGTTTTATAACTGAAAATTGCTTATTTCTAGAACTTTCACTCTTTTTTCTTATTTGTTTCTTTTTTTTTCTTGTATATTTTACATTTTTTTTTTCTTTTCATCGCATGGTTGTCTTTAAGTTTTCGGTTGATTATCCTTTTTTGGGCTTTATTTTTGTTACCTGTTTTGTTTTCTTGGTTCTTGTTGGCATTGTCATGATGCATGTTTTTATAGTGCGGGGCGTTAGGTGGGGGGTATCGTTCGTTGCTGTGCCTTTTTTTATTTCGTTAAGGATCAGGTGGGTGTGGGGTTTTAGGCTTGGGGGAGGGACCGGGTTTTGTGGTGTGGTGATTTATTTAGTTTGGGTTGTTGGCTGGTCTTTCGTTCCTGTTTGGTGGATGGTTTTGGAGGTGTGCGAGTTTGTTATATTGTACGTGTTTATTTTTCTAAAGGGGCTGGGCAGGGGTCTTTATATTCGACTGTTTCTTTGGTTGGTTGGAGGATTTTTGCTTGGCGCTAATTGGTTAACATCTTTTTTGTTTATGCTGTTTGGGACTGTGTACTTTGTTTTTTTTTTTCATTTTGGGGGTTGAGGGTGGGGTGGGTGTAGCGTGGGGTTCGTTCTGTACTTTTTTTGAGCTTGTTTCCTTTGGGGTTATCATTTTTCGTTATGTCTTTTGGTTTGGTTTAGTGCAGATTGATCATTCTTGTGTTATGCTATATATATTTTTTCTTATTCATCTTATGTTTTTGCGTTTTTTTTTATTTTGTTTCCTGGCCTCTTATCATTTTACCTTATTTTTTATTTTTTGTGTTTGTTATTTTTTGTTCCTATGCTGTTTGTAAGATTTGGAAATTCGGCGGTATGTGTTTTTTTCTTTTTTTCTTTTTTTTTTTTTTTTTTTTTTTTCTCTTAATTATCTTTTTTATTTGGTTTTTCTTTTTTTTTTTTCTGATTATTCAATTGTTAGTCCATTAAATTTTTTTTTTTTGTATTTTTTTTGTATCATTTTTTTTTGATCGTTTTCATACGTGGGGCTTCATTTTGTTGTTGTTCTCTTATAAGTGATTTGTTCTTAGGTTATATTTTTTGTTGTGTGTTTTTTTAATCTATTTCGATAGTTTACTTTTGATATAATGCTTTGTTTGATATTATTTTGTTAAATTTGTTTTTCGGTTTTTTTTTGTTTTTTTTTTTTTATCTTGTTCTTTGGATTTTTTTCGTGTTTTTATTTTTTTTTGTTTTGTTTTTTTGTTTTTTTTTCTGTTTTCTTTTGTTTTTTTGAGTCAGATTGGGTTGGGTTTTTCGTTTATCTGTTTTTGTTTTACTCTAAGACACAATTAAAGTTTGATTGTTTTTTTTGTTTTAATTTTTTGTGGCTAATTTTTTTTAATGGGTTTTTTTTTTTACGGGTTTTTTTTTTTTGTTGTTTTTTTTTAGGTTTTGACTTATTGTGTAAGTTTCATCTTTTTTCTCCCTCATACGTTTTTCTCGGAAATTTTGATTTTTATTTTTTTTTTTTTTTTTTTTTTTTTTTTTTTCTGGGGATTTTGAAAGCCATACTGTTCATATTCTTTCTCTTGTTTTTTTGTTTTTTTTTTTTATATATTTTTTGTGTGAGTAATTTTCTTCCTTTTTTTCCAGCTGAGGATCCATTCAGTTAAATTAAAGTATTTGTCTTAATTTTTTAATCCTTAGCTACTTTTTTTTTTTTTTTCTTTTTTTCATATGTTCCTAATTTTTTATTTTTTATTTTAATTTTTACTCTTTTTTTTTTTTTTTTTGTACTCTTTATGTTCTTCTTTTTTTTTATTTTTAAGTATGGTTGCTATTTTGGGTATTAGGGCCTTATAGATTCCATTATGTTGGAGGGCTTTTTTGGATTGGAACTTTTGAAGCTGGGTGTTGGTATGCATTTTGTGTCATTGTGGGGCATTTTGACTTTGTCATTTATACTTCGGACCGTGTTTTTTTTTTCTTTGGCTTCTTTTTTTGATATTCACGGGGGGTGTCGAAGGGGGGGGGGTTTTTTCGTGCGGGCGAGGGGGGTTGGAATAGGGGGAGGTGTGGGCCTTTGGGGGGGGGGTTCGTTGTGTTCGGTACGGCGGAGCGTTCTGCTGAGGTGTCTCCGCATTGGTGTACCTTTTTGTATTTGGTTTTACTGCTGTTTTTTTTACCGCTCTGGTTTATAGGTTCTTTTTCTTTTTCCTAGTATTTTTCTTTTTTTTTTTTTTTTTTTGTTGTAATCTCGTCAAATAATTTGTATAGGCTGCTGTTATATATGTCTGCTGCCTGCTTTATTTATTTTTTGTGGTTGTTGTGTAGTTGTTAGGTGTTGATGTTTATTTCTTTGTGGTCTTGTAGCTTTAGTAACGGTAGCCCGTGTTATATTGTTTAAACGCTTTATTCATTTATTTTTTCATTAATTTTACTCTTTTTTTGCGGCTCCGACTTTATTAGAACATATTTTAGTCTTTTTTTTTTTTTTAATGTTACATCTTTAAAAGGAAGATGATAAAGATGCTCATAAATTATTATGGTTTTTGGCTCAGTTCTGATCCTGAATTTTTTATATTTTTTATTCTTATTTTTCTTTCGCGTGCTCAATGTGCGGGTTGTGTGCTATAGTTTGTTATGCGCCTTTCTCGGTTAAATCTTATATATTTTTTATGTGTTATAGCAAAGAATTGATATGTTTGCTTATGTCGTTGTTTCTTTTTTTTTTTTTTTTTTTTTATTTTTGTTATTAATTTTAAGGTTTTATTTTTTTTATTTTTCTTTCATTTTTTCCATTTTTTTCTTTTACTAGTTATCTTTCTTTTTTTTTTTTTTTTCTGGTTTTGTTTTTTTTTTTACATTCTTTGTTTAATGTTTTCTATTTCTTTCAACCAAACACTCCGATGCATCATTTTTATTTTGTCTTTTTTTCTCTTTATATCAATATTATTTAATCAAGTTCTAATTGTTTTTTATATTTATGAATTTATAATCTTTTATATCGTTTCGGATGTGGTTGCTTTTATTTGGGTTTTTTTGAGGGTTTTGGTGCAGTGCGGTTATGTGTGCATATTCTGTTGTTTTTATTTTGTTTATGTTTGGGCCACTCTTTTTTCCATTGGCTAACGTTTCCAGAAAATATTGCCATATATGTTGTGTTTAAGGCCTGCGGTGGTCGCCGGCTGGGGGGTTTTCTATCGTGGGTTTGTTCTTTATGTTCGTGGGGTTCGTGTATACATTTATTTATTTCTTTTTTTCTTTCTAAATTTCTTATTTTTTTTTTTTTTTTTTTTTTTTTTTCTTTTTTTTGTCTTTTTTTTTTTTTTGTTTTTTTTGTATTTCTGTTTTTTTTTTTTTTTTTTTTTTTTTTGCGTTTCTTCTTTTTCATGTTTCGTTTGTGTTTGGCTCTCATTATGGGCTTTAATTGGGTTTTCCGAATCTTCTGGATAATAAACCGCGGTAAATTGGTGCCAGAACGGCTGACTTGAAATGACCTGATATTGTTCCCAGTCGGTTCGTAGAAATTTTCATCATTTTTAGTAGTACTGATGAGTGAGGCTTGACAAATCCTCCTTCTCTTCTGTCATTTAAATTCAACTGGCTTTTGGCCGGTTTCATTTAATATTCTATGCCAATAATGATTAATACTGTTAGTGATATATTGCTTGATGTTTTAGCCTTGATATGTGTGCACCATATTCTCCTTTTTTGCTAGATTGTAAGCCTCAGTAGCTTATTTATTTTTTATATATCTGCATTCTTAGTACCTAGTTGGATGTTTAAACATTTGGTTCATATCCATTTAAAAATCATAAATTAATTATGATTAATTACATTTTAAGGTGACATGAGAAATAAAGGAAACCAGTTTGTGTAGGTGCGTAAGTGGTTGATATGCTCTCTCATATCTATGTTTCAATGGTTTTTGTTTTTTTTTTTTTTTTTTTTTTTTTTTTTTTTTGTTTTTTTTTTGTGTTTGTTTGTGTGTTTGTTGGTGGTTGTGTTGTGGTTGTTTTTTTTTTTTTGTTTTGGTGCTTTTTTTGTTTTTTTTTTTTTTTTGCTTGTTGGTTTTTTGGGTGTTTTTTAGTGTTTTGAATATTATTTAATGCCGGCAGACGTATGGATGATTGGGCGTAGGGGTATGTTCTGTTTATGGGTTTTTTTGTGGTTTGGTTGTTTTTGTGTTTTGGTGGTTGTTTGGGGGGGTTTGATTGTTTTTGGTGGGGTTTGTTTTTTTGTGTGTGGTTTGTTGGTTGTTTTTGTTGTTGGGTGTTAACCCATATAACTTTGGTGTGTGTGTGTGAGTTTGTGGGTGTTTGTGTGTTGTGTTTTGTTTTGTTGTGTTGATTTGTTTCCATTTTTGTCATTTGGTTTTATTTTTTTTTCTTGTTTTTGTTTTTTTTTGGGTTCAATCATATATTGCTCTGGTTTTTTTGTGTTGTTGGTTTTTTTTTTGTTTGATTTTTGGGGTGTTTTTTTTTTTTTGTTTTGTTTTTGTTGGGGGGTGTTTTTGGGGTTTTTTTGTGGGGGCCCTTGGGGGTTTTTTATGTTTTTTTCTCTTTTTTTTGTTTGTTACATTATTCGTGTTTGTTTGTTGTTGTTTTTTTGTTGTTGTTATTTGGTTTTGTTTTTTTTTTTTTTTTTTTTGTTTTTTTTCTTTTTTTTTTGGTGTTTGTTTCTTTGTTACCTTTTTTTGGTGGTGCATTTGTTTGTTGCCTTTTGTGTTTTTTTTTTTGTGTTTGTTTTGCATTTTTGTTTTTTGTTTTTGTTGTTTAGGTTGGCGTGCTGTTCGGGGGTTGGTTTTTTTTTGTTGTGGGGTTGTTGTTTGGTTTTGAGTGGTTGTGTGTTGTTTTTGTGTGGTGGGTTGTTTTGTTTTTTCGTTGGTTGTGTTTTGTTTTATATTGTGTTGTGTTTTGGTTTTTTGATGTTGTTGTTTTTTTGTTTTATTTTGTTGGGTTTTGTTTTGTGGTATGTTCTTTGGGTTGGATTTTTTTTTTTTCTGTTTTTGTTTTTTGGTTTTTTTTTGGGTGGCTTGAACTGTATGTGTTTTGTTTGTTTTGTTTTTTTTTGTTGGTTTTTTTGTTTTGCTGTTTGTTCTTTTGTTTTGGGTTTTTTGGATGGTTGTTTTTGGGGGTTTGTTGGTGTTCGTGTTTGGTGTTTTGTCGTACGTGGTGATGTTTTTTGGGTGGTGGTTCGTTTGGTTTTTTGTTTTGGGGTTGTATCTTTTCTTTTTGTTTTTTTTTTTTTTTCTTTTTTTTTTGTTTTTTTTTGTTTTGTTTTTTCTTGTTTTTTTTTTTTTTTTTCTATTTTTTTTTTTTTTTTTTTTTGTGTTTTTTTTTTCTCTTCACACCGAATTGATGGAGGAATGAATACATTCACATTTCCCAACTTGGAAAGCGTACTTTGAATATCAGGCAAAGGAGTTTGCATGGGAATTATATATTTATTGAGCCTACGAAAATCCAAAATAATTTTTGGTTTGGAACTCCCTTTAACGGAATCACAAGTAGGGGACTACTGTGCGGAGAATCAGAAGGTTCGATGTATTGTTTCAGTATACAGTCATTAACCTACTCGTCTATATCTACTTGAAACTTGTGAGGTAGATTATAATTTGCAGTGAAAATATAACGGGGGGGAATCAGGGGTTAATTCGAGCTTGAATTTTCCATATGGACATACGTCAACCTTATCGTTACTTAAAGCTACCACATCTTTGTGTGCTATGAGAAAATCGAGAATTTGTTCTAATTGTGAACCATCCTGAAGCACTACTAAATCAGCTTCCTTGGTTGATTTAGACAAAAGAATTTCTTTATATACATTTCGAAGTTCAGCATCGGAAAGACCTAAGATGAATCTATCTTATTTACACTCGAGCAACTGCTCCTAAATGCGAGAGAATTTGCCTTAGAAACGACAAAATTTTTATCAAGAACGATCGGATTTGAACTAAAATTTATACAATTTATTAAAATAGTACCCTCATTTACCCTACTTAAAACGTCTCCAAACAACATATTTGAAACACAATTTTTCTCTGACACGAGATATGTATTTTCCGGAGGAGATGTTCCGGCTTTAGAAATGACATTCACGGATAATATTGCTTGAGAATAAGCATTGAACGTAACAGTATCTGGTAAAGATAAATCATAGCTTTGCTCATCAAATATACAAAGTTCATGAGTAAAAGAATCATTCTCAAAATTGAGATGAGGCAAATTTGAAAAAGAATTTGCAGTATTGACTTTAACATCGTCAGAAACAGAATGTGATTTATTGTTGTTCATAGAATTAAAACTTGGTTTCGGATCGTGAATTAACGGATCCCATACTGAAAGAGAAATTTTTGAGAAACCTGTTTTACCATCTATCAATAAATGTTCATTACGAAGATCGAAAACAGCAGGAATAACACCTAACACATCAGTACCTAAAAGCATCTGACCTTTAAAAACACAATCATTATCTACAACAATGAGATGAATATTGAATAACTGATCATTTAAAATCAACTGAAGTTTCACCCTTCCCAAATTTCTAATTTCGTTGCCCGAAATTGATCTCATAACAATACTGTTATCCTTCAATTTGAGTGGATACAACTTACGAAGTTTCTCAAACACTTGAAAACGTATCAAAGAAACACTACTCCCCAAATCTAAAAAAGAAGAAAGCTCATAAATAAACTCATATTCAACTGTGAGCTTGACACTAAGATAGTAACTCTTGCCTATAATTGGATCATCGTTTACGAAG
>JABUQX010064896.1:0-15000 GCA_015478945.1 Trachelipus rathkii
AGAGCAGATTTTGGTGAGTTGGTTTTTCACTTTCTTACCTAATAATCTTCCTTTTTCAGACCAGTCTACCACTTCAATATATATATATATATATATATATATATATATATATATATATATATATATATATATATATATATATATATATATATATAATATCCTAATGTGTACTTTGTAAAATCTGTGATAAATATTTTGGTTATTCTAAAAAATTCCACTCATAGTTATGATTTTTGTTGATTTTGTCACAATGTCTCAAGTTAATTAAAGAATGATATGCTCTTATCTGAATCGATAGGAATAGAGCTGTTACGGTTCAAGAATCTAAACTGAATTCTAGACATTAAATAGATCTCTCTCTCTCTCTCTCTCTCTCTCTCTCTCTCTCTCTCTCTCTCTCTCTCTCTCTCTCTCTCTCTCTCTCTCTCTCTCTCTCTCTCTCTCTCTCTCTGCAAGTCCTGCAGGGTTGCTGAGCCGGTATATTTTTTTGCAGCTCCGGCTCAATCATTTAATAATACCAGGCTCCATCTCCATAATTTAAAAATTTTCTGTCTCCGGACCCATCATTTTAAAGTATGCGACTCTGGCTCCACAATTTTCAAGTTTCCCTGCTCCGAATGCGGCTCCATCATTCTAAAGCATGTAGCTCCGGCTTGGAAACTCTTTTCAAACAACCTCATTAAATACAATAATAGTCCCTTTACTAGTACCACTTTAACTTTAACCTTTACATATTAACTTTCATTTTATAATTATTTTTATAAAAAAATGTGAATAAATATTAAAAAGTGAAAATTTAAATATGATTCTCGAGTCACGCCTGAAATAAATTTAAAAAGAAATGATCAATCAATCTACATCCAATTAAAAAAATAGAAACAAGAAAAATATAAACTGCAATTCGCGCATATATATATATATATATATATATATATATATATATATATATATATATATATATATATATATATATATATATATATATATATATATATATATATATTAATAATAATAATATAGTTATATATAAACCTAAAGAAAAATATACACATATATATATATATATATATATATATATATATATATATATATATATATAGTGAACATATTGATTGTAAAATTGCCACGATCGATTTAGAAGTAACTTTTACATATTGATATAATTTTAAGGACAATGTTATATGTAGTACAATATTATAAAAGTTTAATAAAGAAATTTTTTTTTTTATATTTTCGATTTTAATGTATTAAAATAAAAAAAAAAAGATAAAAATTAGGATAACAAAATGTTTAGATGTAAAATGTATTATATTTTGTATGTTATTTCAATGTTACATAATTAAAGATTTTTTGTAATAATAGGAATTGAAAAAAATGTAACTAATCTAATCCAAAAGAATAAAAGTATCATTGTGAAATCGTTTTACCTAAAACCTAACAACAAAACGTTCGTCTTAAAAAGAAAACTACAACGATCAAAAAGAAGGAAAGATCTGAAACGGAAGAACACTCAACTTCCTGTTACCCAGCCTACTATGAACGAACGTCTTCAAATATCCACCAACCCTACCTGTATATATATATATATATATATATATATATATATATATATATATATATATATATATATATATATATATATATATATATATATATATATATATATATATATATATATATATATATATATATACTGGTATATATATATATATATATATATATATATATAGTGAAAAGAAGCCATGGTGTCGTAATAATACAAAATACGTTTGTTTTTGTTTTGTTTTTTAAAGCTATAAAGCTGTTTTTGTTTGTTTTTATCTTTTAAAACAGTTTTTAAGTTTTGTTTATGAAGTATTTCCATCACTTATTTCAATGTTTTATGTTTTTGAGTAAAAATATTTATTTTAAGTGCTCATGAAAGCAATTTAATTTTAAACAAAGACATTTTTGTACTTTTCTTCAGAAACATATTGAATATTTTCAGTGATATATATATATATATATATATATATATATATATATATATATATATATATATATATATATATATATATATATATATATATATATATATATATATATATATATATATATATATATATATCAGAGGTGACTCCTACACTCGGACTGCTCGGGCTTAGCACAAGTTATCATTATAGAAACGATCGATCTTTTACAAATTTCATAAAGTTACGATAAATTCTCTTATTTTTTGCAAAAATTGGTGTGAAAGAAATTATTAGATAATACATTTAAAAACTTTTAAAATTTAAACAAAAAGTGTAGGAATCATCGCCATTGAAAAATGCTATTTTTCAATTACTTATGATTCTTCTCCGAAATAGCCGAGAGAAAATTTTAAGACAGTATACACTATACACATTCGTGAATTTAATCTAATAAAACACTCGTTTTATTTAAAAAAAAAATAAACATTTATTTGTTATTAATGCACATTTCGGATAAAAATAAATAATATTAAAATTCAAATACCTGAATTTAGCCTTTGGCATCTCTTACTGTAAATACTATGCATAATAAATATTAATTTTATAACAAACAGTATTTAATAAAATAAATAAAAATAATAAAGAAATTAATAAAATACTAATAATAAAATAATAATAATAATAATAATAATAATAATAATAATAATAATAATAATAATAATAATAATAATAATAATAATAATAATAATAATAATAATAATAAAATATTGAAAGAATAATGAAAGAAAAACAATAACAGTTACCCATCGAATCAATTTTAAATTAAAGAAAACTTGTAAAATAGCAATAACTCAAGTATCTAATGTGAATATTTTGGGTGTTAAAAAATTATATATATATATATATATATATATATATATATATATATATATATATATATATATATATATATATATATATATATATATATATATATATATATATATATATATATATATATATTTCTTTCTTTCTTTATCTTCACTTTATTTTCCCAGAATGAGAGTAAGATGAGTGACGAGCATCGGAAAGAAAAGCAGTAGAAGAACATGACATAAGTCGAAAAGAAGCCCAGCCTTACCGCCCCCTCAGTACCATTAATTAGTGAGAACTCATCGCAGTCAGAAATCCACCCTAAAGCTTCATGGGACAGCGATGGACCCTCACTATGGTAGATCGTCAATGTAAGGGTTCATCCCTTGGCCCAGGTGGGCCACAACCATACCCCTCACAATCCCCCGCCATTTCACTCCTGTTATACACCTTTCTTCTCGACTCTAACAAACTCACATTTCTCTCCTTCAGACATTCGTTCACCGACTCAATCCACTTTCTCTTCGGTCTCCCAGCCGGTCGGTTCCCAACACACTCGCCACTATACATCCGCTTAACCAACCAACTATCATTCATCCTTTCCACATGACCAAACCACATCTCAACATACTTTCATTTATTCTCTCATTTTACCCCTTTCTCCACACCACACATCTCTCTAATACGTTTCATTCCGCATTTTATTAATTCTTCTCACACCTAGCATGCTTCTAAGTTGTCCATCTGAACACATTGAACTAGATCTATACTTCTTATTCCAGACCATGGTAATCTCACTACCATACAATAACACAGGTAGGCCCAACAACATACCCTCATGTAAGACTCTAGCGCACTCAAGACTTAGTCCCTTTACATTCACCAACGATTTAATTGCACCAGCAACCTTCCTGCCATTCACAACTTTCCTACTACACTCTGCATCATCCGTTCCCTTCTCATCCAACATACCCTAAATATTTAAACTCAGACACTTGCTCAGCTACTCACCATCTAACATAACTTCACACTGAGGACTGTCCTCACTCACAACCCTAAACTTCTATCTACATTTACTTTCTAACCCCTCCTTTACATACCCTGCCAAATCTCTACTAATCTTCTCAAACTTTATTGAGTTCACCACTCAAAAAAAAGTCATCCACATAATAGTTAGGGCACCCTCCACTCATCTCCATTCTCCATCATTTCTAACTCTATTTTTACTGCATATATATATATATATATATATATATATATATATATATATATATATATATATATATATATATATATATATATATATATATATATATATATATATATATATATATATATATATATATATATATATATCATACATATACATATATATATATATATATATATATATATATATATTCAAAGCCCTATTCGAGGAGGGGGTGTTAAAATAAACAAAACTACAACTAACGTAAATTACGCAGATGAGCGCAGACGCGGGCCTTAAAGTGAGGGAGATTAAATTGAGTAGGAAACACAGAAGATGGAAGAGAATTCCACAGAACAGAGGTGGCAGGAAAGAAGGAGGCACCGCAGCGAACTATTCTGGAGTTGCTAATATCAACACAAAATTCAATGCTGACAAAGCATTCCTTGTGCTACGAGGGCGTCTTAAAGGTGGTGGCACGCGGGTAAGTTCCCTCGAGCACTTGCCGCTACGGTACCTATAGAAAAGAGATAAAGCACCAACATCGCGCCGCAAAGATAGAGGGTCAAGTGAACTAGAAAGAAACGGACAGTTTATAAGTCTTTTTGCCTTTGACTCGACCCTATCCAAAAGCCGGGTGAAACCTGAGCCCCCCCAGATATGAGAGCAGTACTCCATACAAGGGCGGATGAGGCCCTTGTATAACTGGAGTAACTGTGAAAAGGAAAAAAAGTCTCGCAGTCTAAACAGAACTCCCAGCTTCTTTGAGGCCGCCTTAGCAACCGTTGTGATGTGAGGTTTCCAAGACATTTTTTTGTTTATGTTAAGGCCAAGGATGTTTATATTGTCGACAGAAGATAGAGAACCGTCGAAAAGAGATAGGAAAGTTAGAAGGTGTCTTAGAGGGAGATTTGAAGAAGTTGAGTTTTAAATTAAATTTCACAAGGTTCAGACGACCGGAAATTCTATCCAGATCAGCGAGAATAGAATCGGAAAGATTAAGACGAGAGGCAATTCTAGAAGTAAAAGAAGGAGCAGAATTGAAATGAGTTGAAGAATGAGGGTGGAGTCATCGGCATATGAGTGAATAGAGTTGGATGTGCAAGTGAGAAGATCATTAATGAAAAGTAGGAATAAAGTAGGAGATAAGACAGAACCCTGAGGAACACCACTATTGACAGAAAAGGAAGAAGAAGTCGCCCCATCAACAACAGCCGATATTGAGCGATTTGAAAGAAAACTAGACATAAGTAAGCAAAGAGAAGGAGGAAACCCAAAGGAGGGGAGCTTGGAGAGTGACGCGTGCCATACCCGGTCAAATGCTTTGGATATGTCAAGCGCCACCACGCAAGTCTCCCCGTAGTTTCTAAGGGCGGAAAACCATAAATCGGTTAAATAGGAAAGTATATCACCAGTAGACCTCGAACGCCGAAAGCCGTACTGGCGATCGGAAAGAAGAGAATGAGATTCCAGATGGTCCAAGAAGTGAGAGTTAAGAAGGGTTTCAAAGATCTTAGATAGAATACAAGTGAGAGCTATAGGGCGATAGTTAGAAGGATCAGAGCGGCTTCCTTTTTTCGGAATAGGTTTGGACATGTGCGTGCTTCCAACACTGAGGGAAAGTGTTAGTATTGAGACATAGAGAATATAGTTGAACGAGGGGCGGGGTCAGCACCGAGAAAGGAGACACCTCCCTCAAAACTCGGGAGGAAGGACAGCCGGGCCCCCGCCTCCCTAACGTTAAAAGATCTCAGGAGCCCATGCACCCGATCAAATGTAATCACAGGCAAAGACATAGGACACCTGAGAGGAAGGTGGAGGAGGAGGAATGGCCAGAATCGTCAGGGTTAGAGGAAAATAGGAGGCCGAAGAGATTGGCCTTTTCAGTTGGAGAGTTAGCAACAGAGCCATCAGATCGAATAAGAGGAGGAAGGCAGATTTACAGAAGTTGTTAGAGATGTTTTTGGCAAGAGGCCAGAAAGATTTATCAGTAGGAGAACCAAGGAGGTTAGCGCACTTTCGTTTGATGAAAGCCCGCTTTGCTCGTCGAAGAGTATCCTGCAACGATTTCTAGCTGAATGAAAATTAGCGAGAGTGATAGGAGAACGAGAATTTTTCCACCCCCGATAAGCGCTGTCTCTAGCCTGAATGGCCAGAGAACAGGCACGATCGAACCATGGATTATGAGGAGAGAAAGATTTAGTCGAAGAGGAATGAACCTGCTCATCCCGTCAACGATTACAGCTCCCACCTTAGTGGCGAAGCCGAAGCGTCATCAGAGTCAAAATCAATTCAATTATAGTTAGCGTAGAAGCGACGCAAGGCCCCTAAAAATGCGCCAGAAAAACGCATAGGGCAGGATGGAGCTGTTGGAGAGAGAGTATTAAAATTAAGAGATATAAGGTTGTGGTCAGATTTACCAATAGGAGCGAAGGTAGTGTATTTATAGAGAGAAGGACTAGTGGTGAAACATAGGTCAAGTGTGTTCAAGAATTGGTTAGGACGATCCGGAATGTGTGTAGGTTCTTTGATTAGTTGCTCCAGATCGTTAAGAATGCTGAATGATTCGGCCTCCTCCCCACCTAAATCAGTATGAGAGGACCCCAACCATTCAGTGTTGTGTACATTGAAATCCCCTAAATAGAGGACCTCAGTATTTGGATGAGAAGATATAACAGTCTCGTGAGAGATCTTAATATATTATTCAAAGAAGAGTGAAAAATCTGTTCTGTTAGGAGAACAGTGGCAGAAGCCAAGATTATTGTAGTAGAAGGAAGAAAGAGAGCCACAGAGCATCGAAGTTGGGAGATTCGAGATTCACGAGACGTGTTACAGGAGTATTAATGTTTACATAGGCACACACTCCACCCTTCAGACGGAAATTATGAAATAAGTTATAGTTGGAAACATTAAACGAGTTAGAGGATGAATTCTTAGCCATCTGAGTCTCAGACAAGAGCAAAAGGTTAGGAATAGAGTTAGTGAGGTGATATTCCACAGAGGCAAAGTTAGATTTTAAGCCACGGATGTTGGTAAAGTTAATGTAAAGCCCGCGCCCTCGCAAACCTGCCATCTTTCACACACACACACACTCGACACACACACACGCGCAAATAAGAATAAACAAGAACAAAAGGAGAAAACGGAATAAAAAAAAAATAAAAATTTAACACACACTAAATACTAACTTAAAAAAAAATTTAAGTACAAAATTAAATAAACACATGCCACTGTACAATGAAAAAAAATAAAACTTAAACCTATATAACTTTACTACACTCGGGTAAAATATTAAAATTTGTTAGAACCCAAAACTAAAAAAATAAAAAAATAAAAATTTAAAACTAAGACTTATCTTTTAAAACGACAATCGCAGACCTCGCCGAAACGAATAAATGATGATAATTACTAGATAAAATTTAATAAAGCTTTCAATTAAAACAAAATGATTGATAAAATACACATACACTTTCACTATACAGCACAACATAATAATTACGATAAATAAAATAAAGATAAACATTCGACAAAGAGTACTTTTAAAACACGTCCACAACACAAAAAAAAAAAACAAAAATATATATATATATATATATATATATATATATATATATATATATATATATATATATATATATATATATATATATATATAATATAAATATATATATATGCAGAATGGAATGGAGGAGGTGGGTGAGGGCGAGATGAAGGAAAATATGAATTAGGGAAGCTGCACGTACCACTACCCCGCTTAAGCGGCAATAAGTGTTTGTATAATAATAATAATAATAATAATATATATATATATATATATATATATATATATATATATATATATATATATAGATTTTTTTCAGATACGAGAGTAAAAAAAGTTATTGCAGTAATAACTATATATATATATATATATATATATATATATATATATATATATATATATATATATATATATATATATATATATATATATATATATATATATATATATATATATATATATATATATATATATATATATATATATATATATATATATATATATATATATGGAGGCATACTTTCCATTCTCTCTCCTTTGAGCTAAAATTGACAAACTTTGGTTTTACTATGCTTTTTACCGTTGCCTTCACATTCAGAAGCTCATGCTTCAAACATTTGATCCTGGAATAACACAAAACACTAAAATCTTCAAAACATTAAATCTTTTCTTAGAAGAAATTGCAAAAATCATTATGGTTCCTCTAAATCGCACACCTTCTGCCAATTTGTCATTTTAAAATGTCAATTCTAACTTTGCTTCTCCTTGTTTTCACCTCTTGTATCCCTGATGGTAATACTGCTGCTGTCTTAACTTCTGCTAAAGCTGAAGTAATTGATCAAAACTTTTGCCTCTAATTGTACTCTGTTGTTTCTGCTCTATTTGAGCTTAGGATTATGAAGGCAGATGGTTCTGAAAGTATCCTTCCCATGTCATCAAAACTTGTGTTTCTGAGCTTGCATCCTTCAATGGCAAACTGTTTCATCCCTGCCTATTAATTTCAACTTTCCCTCCTGCTCGAAGTCTCTTCTTATTCAGCCTGTGTTTAACAAGGGGACCCTAGTCAACTATCCAATTATCGTCCTATCGTTTTAACTTCTTTTCACCCTAAAATTCTCGAATCTATCCTTAACAGGAAATTTTGGCAACATCTTAAATATTCTAATCTTATCTCTGATAGGTAATGCGACGTCTGCAAAGAACGCTCGACTCAGGGGAAGGGAAAGTGTTACGGGCTTTTCTTTCCACTTACAAAATCCTATTCTACTTAACTATTCTATTTATATATATATATATATATATATATATATATATATATATATTTAATAAGATATATATATATAATATATATATATATATATATATATATATATATATATATATATATAATATAATAATATATATATATATATAGAATATATATATATATGTATAATATAATATAATATGCTAATATATAATAATAATAATATATAATAATAATATATATATATATATGTAATAATAATAATATATATATATATATAATAATATATAATAATATAATATATACTATAACTATATATATATATATAATATAATATATATAACATAAAAGTGGAAACGCGCATATGTTCATCCGATCTCGAAGAAGGTAGAATCTTTGATTCTTCTAACTATCGTCTTATAGCTCTCACTCATATTTTGTTAACAGGTGACCTACTTTCCTATCTAATTGATTTATGGTCTTCATCCCTTTGGGACTATGGGGGTGGGTGTCTTATGTGGTGGTACTTCCTTACTGTTGTTTAGTGTTCTATCTGATCGTTCCATATCGATGATTGTTGATGGGGTGACCTTCTTCCTTTACTGTTAATTGTGGTGTTCCTCAGGATCCTGTTTTATCTCCAACTTCTCAGCTGTACTTCTAACATTCTTATGCCAATGACTCAACTCTCTATTCTTTCACTCATTTCAAATCTTCACCTTTTGCATCTAGAGTTGCTTATTGACTTTAGCTTTCAGATTCTACTGTTGGCGATCTTGATGGAATATACCGGTTGGGTTGCGTCACCCTTGTGAAATATACGTCTTAAAAAACTCGACTGGTTTACATCTCCCTCTCAAAAACACTCCAAACTTTCCTATCTCCTTCAACAGCTCTAACGGCAACCCTCTGAACATCATAAATATTCTTAGTCTGAACATAAACAACAAACTATCTAGGAAATCTCATTTCACAACGGTTTCTAAGGCAGTCTCAAAGAAACTGGGAGTTCTTTCATATTGCCGTAATTTTCTTCTTTCGAACAACTCCAGTTGTACAAGGGTCTTTTCCTCCCGTGCATAGAGTACAGTTTTCCCATTCGTGGTGCTCCGGTTCCACCCTTATTTTGGATAGGGTTGAGTTTAAGGCTCAAAGACTAATAAACTGTCCCTTATTTTTTAACTCCCTCAATTCAATATCCCTGCAGGCAACGCGACGTTGGTGCACTATCTCTTTACTTTATCTGCTGCAACGGCATTTGCTCGAGGGAGTTAACCTCGTTCATACCACCACTACTGCGAAGCCCTCTTAACGCAAGAGGTGCCTTTGCTCGCGCTTAAATTTTGTGTAAGGATTAAAAATTGGAGACCTGTTCGTTGTGGTTCCTCCTCGGCTCCTCCTATGCAGTCTCCTTTCTTTTGTCAAACTCAATACTATCATATCTTTTACCTGCACTATTTAATCTTCCACTCTTCAAAGCCTCCGTCTGCTCTCATTTGAGATAGTTATGTTAGGTTTGGGATGAGATTTTTTTTTTTTCATTTTATCATTCTGCCCCCATGAAAAGGGCTCTGCCAGTGAGTGATGATAATCTCTCTCTCTCTCTCTCTCTCTCTCTCTCTATATATATATATATATACTCTCTCTATATATATATATATATATATATATATATATATATATATATATATATATATATATATATATATATATATATATATATATATATATATATATATATATATATATATATATATATATATATATATATATATATAACCACTACTCGCTGTTGCAAAATGTGCTTCACAACGTAGTACCTAAGTACTACGATTGCCAACAAGTACCACACTTTACATCCCTTACCTGTATGTGTGTGTGTGTGAGAGGAGAGCTCATGTGCATGCATTATGAATTGTTGAAACATACAAGTAAAATGAGTTTGTGCAATTGAATGGGATGAATTGAGTCGTAGTCAAAAAATTCAAACGACGTCAAAGTTCTTGAATCAGAAAAAGTTTGCAAAAGTTTTTTATTTTTTTATTTTTTTTATTTTTTCCTAAAAAGCTTTTTCGAATTTCTTGCAAATTAATGCAACCAAAAACAAAACAAAAAACAATAATAATGATCTGGATGCCTGATTTTGTCATTGTTCGAGCCGGATGTTACGTTATGTAGAATGAGTATGGATGCGGAGTTCACTTTTTTTTTTCTTCCATTTCCAACTCCGTCATTAAATACATAGCTCGGGCTGATATTTAAAACTGATATTCGTCGATACCTGTTCTATCTCCCACTCTGAATCAATTACTTTATAGTAATTTTTTGCTTTATCTGTCACCGGCAATGGCTGAACCAAAACATATACATATTTTCTTTGGCTCCGACCCATGAGCCCTGATAATGGCTATTCGAATCTTGAATTTAATGCCAATGCAAAAATAATAAATAGAATTTCACTTATACTATTGTGGATCGATTCTTGATTTCTAAGTGGATGCGGATGCGGGTGTAGATGCAGATGTGGTGCAGATCCAGATGCGGATACACGTGCAGCATACTCCTCAGTATGAAAAATTGAAAAATAATTTGTAATTAATTAGTTATTAAAAAATCATAATAAACTTAGAAGTAATCTTGAGAAAAAATAGTTAAATTTTTTAAATTAAGTTTTGCGGATAAGAAACAACGAGCGCTATTGTGCGGCCTTGCCACATACCTAATTTTTAAGTCTTCTTTCTTACTCATAATTTTTCGACTTAATTATCTGTGTTTTTCAATCCTCTTCCTCCATTACAATTTCTATCTATAGTGGTAGCCGGATTTAGGTCCTGCTACAACTTATTTATATCCTACAAATGCTCATATATGTTTCTAATTCCCGGTGTATGTTTGACCACCCTACCCCAGTTATGGAGAAGCAAGGGACATGATGATGATCATGATATATATATATATATATATATATATATATATATATATATATATATATATATATATATATATATAGATATATATATATATATATATTTATATATATAACATATGTTTATTTATATATCTATATATATATAATTATATATATTATATATAGTAATATATAATATATATATTATAATATATATATATATAATATATTATATATATATATATATATATATAATATATATATATATATATATATATATATAATTTTGTTAGAGTTCTTTAAATATGAATTTAAGTGAATTTTAATGGAGGATAAATAAATAAATTAATTATTGAATCTTCTGTAAACAATAAAAAATATAATTTAACTTGGATTTTTTTTTTTTTTTTAGCATTCTACAAATTCTTCATGCATTTAAATATGCAATTTAATATATATTATATATATATATATATATATAATATATAATATATATCTATATATATATATATATATATAATATATAATATATATAATACTATACCTATATCTATCAATATCTATATTTGATTTAATTTATTTATTTATTTACTTACCCCTTTGTCCCGCTTGAGCGGGGTAGTGTACATACAGCCTCCTCCCACTCAACCTCCTCATCTCGCCTGCACCCCTCTCTCCACCCATCTTATCCCTCGCAAACCCTACCCTCTTCTCCTCATCCTCCTCCCCAGCATCTCCTTTATTCCATCCATCCACCTCCTTCTTGGTCTCCCTTCCTCTCCTTCCTATTCCCTCCGCCTCCCAAACTCTCCTAACCACTCTCTGTTCTTCCATTCTCACTAGATGCCCATACCATCTTAACATTCCCTCGCTCTTCCCACCAACCCATTCCTCCAATCACATCTCTCCCTCACCCCCCTATTCCTAATCCTCTTCCTTCTGCTAACCCCACAAACCGTCTCAACCCCTTCATTTCAAATACTTCCAACTTCTTCCTGAACCTGGCATTCAACCCCCACGTTTCCATCACCATACAACACCGTGGTACAAAATTTTTTCAAACATACTTATTTTAACTTTCTGTGATAAATCCCCCCTATAATTCTCTCAGACCACTCAAAGCTTTCATTCCTTCTCCTACTCTGTTGTTTCTATCTTCCTCCTTCATGACCCTCCCCCTTACCCAATCCAATACTAAATATCTAAACATCTTTACTTCTTCCAAAACTACACCCCTCTAACCTCTAAACCCTCCCCCTCCTCTCTTTCTTCCTCCTCAAACCTAACACTTTACTCTTACCAGGATTTATTTTAAGCCCTTTTGTCCGCACATTCTCTCAAACTCCCTCACCAAATACCTCAATTCTTCCGCGTTCTTCGCCACTAGGGATTAGTATCATACGCAAACAGTATCATGTTTTCACTTCCTTCTAGATTCCATTTTGTCAATTCCACCCCTCCCCCTCCTACCATTCCTCTACAAAACTCTTGATTCCATAAACAAATTGAATAGCCACGGCGACATTACACACCCCTGCTCAGTCCCTCTCCACCCCAAACATCTCACTCTCCCTCCTAACATCTCAACACATTCTGCTGTTTCTATCAAAAGGCCTAATACCTTTCTAGTTCCCCCCCACTTCCATTTTTCCTCCAGTACCTCCACATTCACCCTATTCACTCTATCATTGCTTTCTCTAAATTAAAAACACCCTACACTTTCTTTCTTCTCTATACTTTTCTCCACAAGCAATCTTTAGTGTGAACACTGGTCCCACACCTTCTTCCCTCCCTAAATCCTCCTTGTTCTTCACCCATTCTTCCCTCCGTTAACCCTCTCTCACTCTCTCAATCAGGATTCTACCATACACTTTCCCTACCAACTTAATAGACATATACCAACTATAAATTCCAACTTCATCCTACTCCCTTTTTCCCCTTATACCAGGGACCAAACATCATCCTCTCAAATCCTGTGGTACCTCACACTCCTCAACATATATATATAACTGTACAACATTCCTCCACCCTTACTCATTCTGTAACATTTCCATTCTCACACCATCCATACTGCGGACTTTCCTTTTTTTCCTTTATTCAAGCCCTACTATTTCCTTCATTTGTATTTCATCCTCCCCTCCCCCCAATTCACCCCCCATCCTCGCCTCTTGCAAAACAACCTCCCCCCCCCCCACCTCATTTAGTAATCCACTAAAATACTACCCCCACCTGCTTCTCACATTATCCTCTTCCTCCTATCCACTCCACCATCTCTCCCTTGATCTCTCCCCAACCCCTCTTTCTTCTTCCTTTTTTTATTTACTTCTTTCCAGAAAATCTTGGCTCCCGATTCAAAATCTTCCGTCACTTTTCTACACCAATCATCTTTTGCTCTTCTCTTCGCCCTCTCCATCCGCCTCTTTTGCTTCCACTACTAACCCTTCTATATCCTCCCAGCTTTCCTCTACTCCTACTTCCCCAACCATTTCACATAGGCCTCCTTTTTCCTTTTCACCACTTCCTTCACCTCCTCACTCCACCATTCTCCCTTTCTTCTGCTTACAACCACCCTTTTACTCCACATACCCTTCTAGCCTCTTCACATACTGCCTCTTTAAATCTCATCCACTCCCCCTCCACCTCCCCAATTCCCGTCCCTCTCACGTCTCTCCACCTATCCTCCATACCCCTCTTAAACTCCCTCTTACACACTGTCTCCTCCAATTTTTCCACCTTTATCACCTCTACTCTCCTCTTTACCCCCCTTTCCCTAATCGTCACCTCTCCTCCCACTCTTAACCTAGCCACCACCAAATAGTGATCCGATATCCCCCTCCCCGCCCCTCTAAATACATTTACATCAAGTAATCTGCCTCTATCCTTCCCATTTACACACATAATCAGTACCGGCTTCTCCGTTTATCTCACTCTTCATGTAATACTTATGATTATCACTTTTTTTTGAACAGGTATTCCCCACTATCATTCTTTTTTCAACACACAACTTCTATCAGACTTTCCCATTATCATTCTTCCCTAACCCAAATGGTCTATTATTTTCCCACCCCTCCTTCCACTCTGCATTCAAATCTCCAGTAGACAAATTTGTCATTTCCCGCGAAACTTTCCCAAATCATTCACATCTCATTCCAAAATCTCTCTCTCTCCTCCTCCTCGTTCCAATTCATGGTGGCATAAGCGCAGATAATACACCCAATTCCCCCAAAATTCACTTTTAACCCCACATTACTCCTCGAACTCAACTGTCTAAACACCCTTACTTCTCACCAACGTCTTTCCTCATAACTATTC
>JABUQX010064897.1:5000-7500 GCA_015478945.1 Trachelipus rathkii
CCAGACATGATTTCATATATCATGCTCCGTCATATACATCCCTCGGCATCAGCATTTTTGCTGGATCTATATAACAGAATCTGGATCGAATCCTCTTTTCCATCTATTTGGACTACAGCTTTTGTAATTCCTATCCCCAAACCTGGAAAAGATCCGAAGCTGGCGGATAACCAAAGACCAATTTCACTGACCTGCCATACTGTAAATTAATGGAGAAAATGGTTTCAGGCCGCTTTCTCCCTGTTCTGGAGAGTCGCCAAGCTTTTTCAAACTTCCAGTTTGGCTTTCGCAAAAATCGTTCGACCGCGGACCCCTTGTTAAAACTAGACCATGACATCCGGGAAGCCTTCTCAACTGGTGGGATGGTTCTTGGTGTCTTTTTTGACCTTGAAAAAGCTTACGACACAACGTGGAGAACTGGGATTCTCCTTAAACTCCATTCGCTCGGTTTCCGCGGACAACTCCCTCTTTTCATCAAATGCCTTCTGTCAAACAGATCTATCCAGGTTCGGTGCTCTTCTATTCTGTCACGCCACTTTACTCTGGATGAAGGCGTTCCGCAGGGTAGTGTTTTAAGTGTACTACTATTTGCTCTCAGATTTAATGATATTGTTACCTCTATTCCAGCGACTGTCAATTTTTCTCTATATGTCGATGACTTAGCATTATACATAGCCGGTGCCAGGCTGCCCTTTCTCGAACGGCAACTTCAACTAGCTATTGAAAATATTTCACAGTGGGCTAGCTCCCATGGCTTCCATTTTTCTCCCACCAAAACCTCAGCAGTGCTTTTTAAGAAAAAAGGGAATCGAAGAACTTGCCACCTTCTTCCAGCGAACCTAACGTTATATGGTTCGCCCATTCCTGTAACTTCACAGGTCAAATTTCTAGGGCTCATCCTAGATGACCACTTAACATATGCACCGCATATTAAACACCTAAAAACAACTTGTCATCGCACCCTTGACCTGTTACGTCATCTCGCCTCAAAATCTTGGGGTGCTGATCGCAAATCCCTTTTACGTCTTTACGTAGCCCTAATCCGATCGAAACTGGATTATGGCTGTGCAATATATGGTCAGGCCTCCACAACACTACTACACCTGTTAGATCCCATCCAAAACGAAGCGATCCGTATCTCCACTGGAGCTTTTCGATCGTCCCCCCAGGTGAGCCTTGAAGTTGAATCCAATGTGATGCCACTCTCTCTTCGAAGAGAATACATCATGTGTACAAGTTATCTTCGTTTTCAAACCCCAAGACCGTCTGCTCTGACACCGATTCTGCAGGAGGTACCTCAGAATCCTAATTACTGGCCATTTGCAAAGACGGTTCATAACATCTTTAATTTCCTCAACATCCCTTTTCAAAAGGTGCTGCCTTTCTCTTTTGACGAAGGGTACACACCTTGGCTATTTCCCTCTCCTACCATTTGCTTGGCTCTGACCTCTCTCTCCAAATCTAGCCATCCTGCTGCCCTGTTAAAAGCATCATTTCTGTCTCACGCCGCAGTTCACGATGAATTTACTCCAGTGTTTACTGACGGCTCTAAAATAGGGGACAGTGTGGGCGCTTCTGCTGTCTTTCCTGACCGCAACCTCTCCCATACCCTTCCCCCTTATGCTTCAATTTTACAGCAGATTAACGGCTTATAATGATGCTCCTTTCTCGAATTTCTAATCCTAACAAGATCACCATAATGTCGTTTAATTAGATTCGCTTAAAGCGCGCTACAAGCGCTTAAAAAACCCCTTATTCTAAAACGTAAATGGTATCAGCTGTAAGCAACAATTCTCGACTCTCCACTCCCGTAGGAAACAACTTATTTTATGTTGACTCCCTCTCATGTAGGGGGTAACTGAATGATCGCTGACAGAAGAGGCCAAAGATTCGGGCCGCCTCCTCTTCTCGCAGTTGTTCCAGGTACCCCGGATTGCCTTCGAACAAGGCGCCTCCCATCAACTTTGAATTACTATCCTGCTCTCCGACGGGGCTTTCGATCTTGTTGGCAAGAGTGCTGGAAGAGGATCGGCGGGGAAGGAAACTCAGAAACATAAAGCCGAACATCGGTGAGTGGTCCTCCTCCCACAGACGAATAGCGCTTATCAATGAGGTGATACTGCAGCGCCTCCCGTAATTGGCCACACTAATATCACTCACAGTCACTATATGTCACGAGACCCTCCTCCCATTTTGCAAATTTGCCGTCGCCAAACCCCGCAATCTTTCATCATATTGATCGATTGTTTTCCATCTGACCCTAATTTTCGTCTGTCGTTAATTTTCCTACTTTACGGTCCATAACACCTTCTAAAGATTATCCCATATCTTATCTGAATCTTCCCACTTTAGCAGTAAACACTATTTTCTGTATCTTTCAAGATGTGAATATCTTTATAGCATTTGATTTTGTTATGTAATCTTAAGACTATTAACAATGCAAGGATAAAATTTTATTTGGTTTTTATTTATTTTGACTGACTGAATATTCATTTCACCA
>JABUQX010064897.1:12500-17500 GCA_015478945.1 Trachelipus rathkii
AAGACCTAATGCCTACAGATCTTTCAGGAGAGGAAATATCTAGCCTCAAGTCAAGTCTTCTTAAAGACTTGGGTCCTCTTAGGTTAAAAAGGGGACACTTAAGAAGAAAACTTACTCTCTGTTGTAAACACTTTCCTATAGAAGAGGAAGGTGATGAGGACTCTCCCACCTTTTACGATCCAGTTGTTGTAAAAACTGTGTTTGAAAAGGTGACAACAGTCATGAGTGAAATTAAAGCTCAAGACACTATCATTGAAAACTTAATATTGGGGGCTGAATATACGAAAGTTGACCAAGCCATACTTGACGAAGAACTTACAGCCACTGATACCTACCATATTAAGATGGCTAAAGCGCTTCACTTGTTAAAAGACAAGTATGGTTATAACTCAGATTCAAGAAAGTCGTCTAGTGCCTCTTCAGAGAAGTCAAACTCAAAGGAGAATTGCTGTCATTATCCTTCTAGCTTAAAGATTCCTGCTTTAAAGTGTGGAGATTTCTCGGGAGATAAAGACAAGCATTCTTTCCGCTCTTTTCTCCAATCTTTCAATAACGTATATGGAGAGAGAAGAGACATCTCAAAGGCCATCAAACTTCAATATTTAAAATCACATTTGAAGGGATATGCTCTGAAGGACATTGAGTTCTTGTCAGGCACGGATGACAATTATGATGTTGCCTTAACCATCTTAAAGGAACATTATCTAGATAAAGCATTCATTATTGACTCTATTTTACATGAGTTAGATTCGGCTCCGCCTCTAGACGGAAGACAGTTGGAACCTGTCCGGTCTTTCATTTTAAAGGTTCGGGCTAACTTGAAGGAACTTAAGGAACTTGGAGTTGACTTTTTTCAAGAGGATTCATCCGGTTGCAAGTTAATAAGTCATATCGTGGTTGATAAGCTTCCTATTTCATTTTTGAGAGAGTTGAAGCTGTCTACGAAGGAACAATATCCTTCCATCAACCTCATATTCAAAGAACACAATCAAATCATTCATAATATGGAAAGATTTCGAACTCCAAAATCTTACACTCAATCTCCCTCTTCTGGTTCTTCTCGTTCTTCTTTTGATTCAAAAAGGAGAAACAGAAATGGGAAAAAGTTTCCTTCTGTACCATCTGAACAGAGTCATACTTTCAATACATCCAAAGGTTATAGTGTAAATAAAAAGAATCATCTCCATCTTCGTCAAATATTCAAGCATCGTCTGAAATTAAATGTAAGTTGTGCAGTGGGAAGCATTTCCTTTCAGAATGCACAGTTTATGAATCTCCTAAGGCCAAAAGGGACAGATGTGTCGTGCTTAAGCTGTGCAGCAACTGTTCCAGCTTGAAACATATGGTGGATATGTGTCCAGCAAAAACACTCAACCTTAAGTACCCTTGCTTAAATTGCAAGAGTAGAAAGCATCTTACTGCTCTTTGTCCATCTGAAATTCGTACTCAACATCGGAACAACAATCGAAATGATGCAGATGAAGAAAGTAATTCTGGTATTAGCAACCACAACCACTTGTGTATCAATACCGGACAGTCATCTGCCTCCCAAATCTTACCTACCATCACCATCACAGTAAGACACAAGAATAAGTCTGTGCCTGTTCGTTCATTGATCGACTTAGGTTCACAGAGAACCTATGCTAGTCCAAGATTGCTCAATAAATTCAACATCAATTGTGAGCAATTACCCAAGATTGACAATCCCATCAAAACCTTCATCGGAGAGCAGGTTCGTTCCTCTTATTTGGCTAATTTGGATCTCAACTGTTGTTGTGATTCATTTATATCAATTCCTGTTCTTGTAGACCCTTCTTTAGATGTGGGTTTTACTGTTAATGGACTGGCATCTGCTATTTGTAGAATTTCGTCAAAATACAAAGTAGCTGATAACTCATTTGTAGGTCCTTATGGGGACTCTGTGAATAACATCGACCTTTTGCTTGGCACTGACACTCTTTGTCATATGAGGCACTTCCAAATGGTAGAATGTTTGGAAGGAAGTGCTATTTCAACTTGTTTCGGTTTAGTTCCTTTCGGTCCTGTGGATTCTTTTCTACTTCCACATCAAAAAGACTTTCTGTACAGAAAGCAGTCTGTTAACTCATCACGAGAACATGATGAGGAAGATTCATGACTAACAATGTCTGTCTCTTCAATTGCCCTACCAATTTGTCAACGCTCCTCAAACCCTCGTAAACTCAATCCTAGATCCCCATCCTTCCTACCCTGATGTCATCGATCTTTCCTCGAATCAAAAGGATACTGAACTTGGTCTGGAGCATCTGTACAGTCTGGAGTCCATGGGAATTCAGGAAGAAAAAGATTATGGTACTACCGACAAAGAATTTATAACTAAATTCCACAACTCCATTCAATTTATCGATGGAAAGTACCACATCGAAATCCCTTGGATTCAGGATTTGCTGCATCAAGTTCCATCCAACTATAATGTTGCTTTAAGTACACTAAAACGAGTCAAGAATCGTCTCAACAATCAGGGACTCGACAAAGCATACAGTGATGTCTTTAAAGAACAGCTGAAAAACGGCATAATTGAAATCATCAAAGTATCTCCGAAGGACTTCCATAAATATGTATGGGTTCCCCACAGGCCTGTCATAAGAATGGCTGATCAGGTATCAACTAAGATAAGACCTGTATTCAATTGCAGTCTTCGTACAAAAGGAGCTCCTTCTCTTAATCAAGCCTGTTATCCAGGTATAGATTTGTTGGTTCCCCTTCTTCGTCTTCTTTTAGCTTTTAGAACCAATAAATATGTGGTTGTTGCGGACATATCTAAAGCTTTCTTACAAATCTATCTCAAGCAAGAAAGTGACCGTAACAAGTTTTGTTTCTTCTGGGAAGAAGATGGCAGGCTTGTTACTTATCGGTACGCAACCATCATATTCGGACTTGCTGTTTCTCCCTACATTTTGGGAGCTGTTATTAGACACCACATTCAGAATAACTATCCTTATGATTTAGTCTCTCGTCTTCTGATAAATAATCTTTATGTAGATAATTTTATTTACACTCACTCGTCCCCAGAAGTACTGAGAAACATTTACACCACATCAGTTCAAAGAATGAAGGAAGGAGGATTCAACTTGTGTTCTTGGAACACTAACCATTCAGATCTTAAGGCTCAAATAAAACAGGATAACATGTTTTCTTCCCATAACTGCGAAGAGGAAAAAGTTCTAGGTTACCTTTACCATCCTGGTAATGACACCCTGAGACTCGCAGACTTTGAGTTATCATCAGTCAGTTCAAAAAGAGATCTGCTCTCTCAAGTTAATAAAATCTTTGATCCTCTTTCTTTGTTTCTTCCTGTCACATTGAGAGGTCGACTTTTGATGAGGCGTATATGGGAAAAACAAATGAGTTGGGATGACTCTATCGATCTTGAAATAAAGGAGGATTGGGAAAAATTAAGGGCCGATCTTGACTCTCTTAAGAGTTTATCGTTCAATCGTTTTTGTTTTGATACCTCATCGACTAATGCAACCCTTAACATCTTTTGCGATGCTAGTTCAAAGAGCTATGGATTTGCGGCTTACATCACCTCCCCAGAACAAGGTCCTTCGTTAATGTGGGCCAAATCTAAAGTAGCTCCTCTCAAGGGAAAAACCCTTCCTTGTTTAGAGCTTTTATCCATCTTTCTGGCGCTTAAATGCCTTCCGCAGATCGTGACTAGCCTTCAAGAGGTTGAATTTAGTAAGGTCAACGTCTTCTCTGACTCCCAAATCGTTCTTGCATGGGTAGCTGGAGGAGGTAGCAGGACAAAACAAATTTTCGTTCGGAATCGTATACAGGACATTAAGAGTATGGTTTCATCTATGAGAAACGATAATTTAATACCGATCTCATTTAACTACGTCAAAACAGATGAAAACCCTGCAGACCTTATAACTCGTGGTTTGTCCTGTCGCGAATTCATGAAGAAGCTCGAACTATGGAAGAAAGGACCAGCTTGGCTTAAACATGACCAAGTGTATTGGCCTAGTTATCAGCAAACAAGGAGTGTACAGGAAGGGCTTTCAACTACCTTCACAGTCATTCAAGCCCCACCTCCTCCTATTATTGACATGACCAAGTATTCTTCTCTTTCAACTTTGTTAAGAGTATGTGCTTTACTCTACAAATTCGGCACATCTTCCATCGATCCTATTGAAAATGATAGGAAAGCTCGACTTTTCTTGCTCAAGATTATGCAACAAGAAAGTTTTCCTGTCGAACTTCGTTTTTTGAGAGAGATTCAATCGGGATCAACTTCTTCAAAACCACCTGATTTAGTTTCTCGCCTGAACTTCTTTTTGGACGATTTGGGTCTTATAAGAAGTAAAGGACGGTTGTCTCGCACTAACTACTATAGTTTCGAGATAGTCAATCCGGTAGTCCTTGGCAAGTCCCATCACCTTACCACCCTGATTGTCAGAGATGCACATGTTTCTTGTAAACATCTTGGCATTCAAGCTACTTTGACCTTCATTCGTTTAAAGGGCTACTGGATAACTTCAGCTCGTCATACAATAAGAAGAGTTTTATCGGAATGTGTGACTTGTACAAAGTTCAACAGCTTTTCTTATTCTTATCCAAAGTTTACTAATTTCACAAAAGCGCAAGTCAATTTCTATCGTCCTTTCTCAAATGTTGGAGTGGATTTTACTAAACATTTTTTCATTAAAATTAAAGGATCCACGCAACCTCAAAAAATGTATATTCTTCTTTACACCTGCCTCAATATTCGTTGTGTTTATTTGGATCTTATCCCAGATATGTCTGCTAGGGCATTCGTTCAATCTTTCCAACGCTTTGTAGCTAGGTTTGGAGTCCCTGAATTTTTATATAGCGACAATGCCCGGTCTTTTAATAAAGGTGCGGATGCTCTCGAGCAGTTTGTTGTATCAGAGGTGGGTTCCGAATTTTTGCGTAAAAATCACATTAAACATATCCGCATTCCCCTATACAGCCCTTGGATGGGAAGTATGTGGGAA
>JABUQX010064897.1:22500-25000 GCA_015478945.1 Trachelipus rathkii
TAAATTATTTGCAATTGCTAAAAAAATTAGATTTTAGCTAATTCTAATAAAAAAAAATTGTTAATATTATATAAGATATTAATATTCAGTTCCGGGTCGTGATTCGTAATTAGTTCTAGTTACTAAGAACAGGAGCTGAAATTCGCAATAAAAAATATTCAAAAGATACTCAGCAGCGGTCCAAAGGATAGAATTTAAAAAACTTTGGCATTGATATTTAGGATCGTGAGCTGAGAAACTTTCTAGTTTTAAAACATTCTCGTTAATAATTTATTTATTTATTTATATTTTTTTTTGGGCACACGAGGCACGCAAGAGTATCTTCAGAAATATTTGCGTGAATTAAACTAAATACTCAGTGCAATTTTTAGCACATATATTGCTTTCTTATATTTTTAAAAAGCTAATTTATTAATTTAATAAGAAGGGTCCTCCAAAAAGAACCAAAAGGAGTGCAACAAAGACAATTTTCATTATATTTTCCCCTCAACATTTATTGTGGAAATAAAATGTTTGTTTTGAATTGTAAAAGACCAATTCTCTGCGATTTGTCATTTAGCCTATTATATTAACATTATTTGTGAATTAAAGAAGCAAAATCGTTATTCATTAATATAAAAGCCAACTTTAGTCACATTGAAATGCTATGAATAGACTTGTTAAAAAAAGTTTTCTTTTAAAAATTGTTTGAGAGTTTTTCAAAGTTTAAGAATTTTGGCTAATTATAAAAATTTCTTTAAAATTTCAAAAACTAATTCAAACACATGTTTATAACTATTTTTTTTTATTAATCATGGATAATCCTCGAAATATATCCGCATAACGCGGAACATCCGATAAATATTAAAGATCCTCTCGAATTGGAAATTATTTTTGCAAGTATTGGCTTCTATTAACCGTTCCTATTTATTACCTTTCTATTATCTTATATTTTCTTTTCTATTATTATCTTTCTAATACCTTTTTATTACTTTCTATTACCATTTTCATTACTTTTTTATTGCCTTTCTAATAACCTTTCTTTCACCTTTTCATACCCCTCATATATGAACCTAATAACTTAATTACAAAATATTTACCGAACCAGCAACGTCAAGAGGGCGAAAGAATCGCATGGCACAGGGTATGGGTTAGATCTTCGTCCGGATCCTTGATAGAAAACTAACCTAAAGTTGTACCCTCATTAGAATAGGCACTGCCGTGAGATGTGAACCATTTGTAATTAAATATAATTAAGTAATCTCAAATATTAACCAATTACTTTTGTCCTGAATGGTTTAAGTATTTTTATTAAGTATTTTAAATAACCATGCATTTTAAGTTTATTAAATAATAAGTTTTTTAGTATATTAAATAGCATGTTTTTCAAATATAATAAATACATGTTTTTAAATATAATAAATAACATGTTGTTGATTATATGAAATAACATAACTTTACATTAAAAAGTATACTTTAAGTATATCAAATTTAAGTATATTAAACTTTTATGTATATTAAATAGCATGTCTATAATTATTTTAAATAAGGTTTTTTAAATATATTTAAAAATGTTTTTCAACACTATTAATAGCGCGTTTTAAAATATATTAAATTGCATGTTTTTTAACAATATTCATAACATGTTGAAGATCTTCATCCGCGTCCGCGTCCGTATCCGCATTAGCAGCTGTTCTGAAACTTTAACTTTTAACTATAGAGCCTTAAAAATTTTGTATCCGTAAGGTCACATTAGTGTTATGATAAGCTTCAAATGTTTTTTTTTATTATAGTTTAAAAATCACCTATAAGTGCAACTTAAGAAGTTTTAAGAGAAAATCCATGACTTTCAAACTCTTATCTGTAATAACAGAATTAAAAATGTTTAAAAATTGATGGTATTCATGAGTTGTGATTGAACTATAGGGAATTTTCACCTCAAATGCAGTTGTAATTTTGTACTTTTCAATATTTATCTTGTACTAATCTATTTATGGCATAACTTTACGAAATATACAATTCTTTTGTAAATTTAAATCAAAAATAACCATTTTAACCATTTCGATACCATTATCCATGCTAATATAAATAAGGTTAAATGACTCATTATTTGACTTAGTGGGTTAAAATTAGTTCATCGATTACTGAATTGAATTTCAGACATGTATTTTATTTGAATTATAAGACATATGGTGGAAATAATGTTTTATAATATATATATATATATATATATATATATATATATATATATATATATATATATATATATATATATATATATATATATATATAATAGCCACAAAAATTAAAACTACTAATTTATATTAAAAGCTTACAGCTCACGGGCATTGCCTATTCAAGGATAGAAGCTTTCTGAAAATTTGTTCTAGAATCGGCATCATGAGGGAAATAATATATATATATTATATATATATATATGTATATTATATATATTTATATATATATATATATTATATATAAATATATATTATTATATTATATATATTATATATATTAATAT
>JABUQX010064897.1:30000-32500 GCA_015478945.1 Trachelipus rathkii
CATGTATATATATATATAATATGAAGTAATTTTTTATTAACAAGATTACATATATGGTTTTAAAATTTTGGAGTTATTGAATTCTGGGGTATTTTGGGTTGTTGGTAGAAGTATGTCATATTTGTAGAAAATTAATAAAATCATGAATGATATGCTATATCCATCTACACAGTCTGAGGCCATTTTGAAAACTGATTTCAAATTGGATCATTTTTCTTTTGACTTTTGACTCGATGCTCCACTATGTGCGCCCAAAGAGATGCTTAAATCACCATCCTGAAACTCGGCGCTTGTTTTGCGGCTTGAATCTAGAATCGATTCTCCACTATGTTTTTACCCTTATACTGCTTCCCAAGTAGGACAGATTTTCAACCTTTTTTGTTAATATCTTACATTAATTATCTTATTAATAACAATATTAGTATTAATTATCTTATTAATTATCTTATTAATTTATCTTTTGTTAATATCTCTTAGATATATTTGATCTGACTGTTGTCGAAGATGGACGGATTGAACAGGGGGAGAAATAAAAGAGAAGAAACTGAAGAACAACGGAGAAGAAAACTGAAGTCTGAAGGCTGCAAGAACTTGCAACTAAGGTCCGAATAGCTTTCAGAATTCAGAAATGAGAGGCTTTTTGAGAATGAGGACAGTTGAACTATTACAACAAAAATTTACCAGGTAATGATTACCGTTTTTAAAAAATTTCATAGAAAGAAACATAATATTTAATATTTTTGACAAAATTTATTGGAGGAGTTGGAAAATTTTCAAGACAAAGATTTCTTTTCATATATTTTAATAAGAATACAAAAATATCATAATCTGAAATATAAATGGAGGAGCGACAATATTTCACAATTTAGTTCTTTTTGGTTATTTGAATTTAAAGAATTGAACTTAGTTCTAATATTAGCCAACATAAAATTGCACTAAATACATTCTGTCCAGAATGAGGTTTTGGATAAAAGGCAACACATCCGGATCATGAAGAGAGACCTCTTAAACGGCTATTGGGGAGGCCCCTTACTTTAATATTCACTAATAATATATATATATATATGTAGCCATGCCCAGCCACCATGCCTGCACCTGCTCCCAGCCTCCCGCTACTCCTGTGCTGCAACCAGCCTGCTCATGTATGTACAACTCAATAACTCCCAGCACCGCTGCTGCTGCTGCTGCTCCCGCTGAAAGTATTCTGGAATTTATATATGCTGCTGCACTCACCATATATATAGGCGACAGGGCTAGCAACCGAGATTTTTTATACTATATTTATATTTCTATATTTTTGCTAAGAATTTATTCTACAACTTAGAAACTTGATACCACTGGAACTCTGGAACGAGTTTCGAGGCCAGATGATGTTAGCTCCATTCACTGAAAGGGTGACACCCTACCTGAGTTTATAACTCAAGGACGAGCATCAGAAACCACTAGTTTCTCATTGTTCTCTAGGATCAAGCAGTTTCCGAGGGTTGTACTGACAGAGAAACCCGACAGGAGGACAGATTGTAAATATATCTTACACATTCTCACTAGAATCTTACAGCTTCTCACCCAAATGCTGAGGCCCTCAATTTAAGGGACTTCATACATCACACTGAACGGTTGGACTTCTTTCATACTGTTACAGGTGGAGAGGAGGCTAAAGTATTCAGTATTCTTAACGATCTGAACCAGTTGATTAGGAAAATTACAAATATCTCATATAACCCAAACCAATTCTTAAGCAAGCTTGACATATTTCACCACTATTCCTCATTATAAATACACAATTCCCCTACCTATCAGGAATTCTAGACACAATCTTGTGGCTCCTAATAATGAAAATTCCCTCTAGCAGCTCCACCCTGCCTTAAAACTACTTTCTGGAACTTAAATTGGACTTAAATTCAACCTCTTATTACCTAACTGTTCTTGGAATAATTCCTTATTTGATACTGAGTATGCTTCGGTGTCTGTGGGAAAGGTATGGGCCAATATCCCCGATCGGGGAAGCAGGATCGTTCCATTTTTAGCTTAATCTTTTTCACCTTAAAATCCATGGTTCGATGGAACTTGTTCTCGTGTCCTTCAGGACAGAGACAAGGCTTATCAGGAATGGAAAAACCTCTCATTCTCCTATCATTCTTGCAAATTGTCATTCAGTTCGGAATTTTTTCAGTGATATTATTAGATAGTCCAAGCGTACTGTAATTAAAAGGAAGTAAGCTGACTTCTTGGTTCTCCTAAGAATGAAAATTTCTGGCCTTTGCCAAAAACATCTAATAACTTCTTTAAATCTGCCATTCCTTCTCTTAATCGATCTAACGCATCTGTTGTTAATATTCCCTTTGAAAAGGCTAATCTTTTTGGCCTCCTTTTAATTCCACTGTGGACGATTCTGGCATTCCTCCTCCTACTTCTCCTCACAGGTGTCCCATATCTCTTCCTTTAATTATATATGATCAGGTGCGTGGTATCCTGAGATCTATAATGATAGAAAGGCTGG
>JABUQX010064898.1:0-7500 GCA_015478945.1 Trachelipus rathkii
ATTTTATATTGTGTTTTAAATTTCCTTATTATTAGTTAATTTTATATATTTTTTTGTTTAAAGTTTATTAAATTTTATTTTTTTAATACTATATAAATATTTTTTTTTAATTATTTTATATACTTTACTATAAATTGATCTTTATGATATTTGAGAAGATTTTGACATTTATTCTTTAAGGCATAACTTTAATAGTTTATAATATGAAAGAATTTTTTTTTATTTTCTTAAATATTTTTTAATTTAATTTTAATATTTAAGTTATATTTATAAATTTTATTTTCTTTAATATTTATTTTTATTTTTGAATTAGTGTTTTAATTTTATTGAATATTTTGCTTTCTGTTTGTTAAAGTAGTTTTACATTTCATGGAATAGTGCTTTATATTAATTATTATTAATTTATTAATTGAAATTATAATATTAATATTATATATTGATTATTTTCAATTATTAGTGTTATTTAAAATTGTTGTATTTATTTTTAATATTAAGTATTTCATTTTATTTCTCAATTTATATATTTTTCTTTTTTATTCGATTATTATTTTAATTTTATTTAATTTATTTTTATATTTTATATATATAACTTATAATTTTATAATATTTAATTTTTATTTATTATATATTTAATTTTATTTTTTTTATTTTTTAACTTAAAATATATTGGATCAATGATTTAATTACTTTATAAATTACTTTATTTATATATTACTATATAGTATTTTTTTATTTTTTATTTTAATAATTTATTTATATTTTAATATATTGATTATTATTTTTTTATAATATTTTTTATATTTTTATTTTATTTATTTATTTTTAAATTATTTTATTATATTTTATATATTATTATTATATATATTATATATCTTTATATTTTAATATAATTTGTATTTTCTTTTTTTTTTTTGTATTTTTTTTTTTTTATAAATTTAAAAAAATTTATTTTTTTTTTTTAATATTTTTATATATTGATTTATATATATATATGGTTAAATATATGTTATAATTAATTATTTAATTATTAATTTTTGTTTTTATTAAGTTATTTATATTAATTTTAATTTATTATATTTTTTAATTTATATATTCCATACTATTTCTACTTTATTAAATATTTTATATTTTATATTTATATCAAGTTATTCTTTTTAATATTATTTAATCTTATATTTAATTTATAATTATTTTTTTAATATAATTATTTAATTATTTAATATATAATTATTTACAGAAAACTAAAGAATAATTGTATCTATTTATTATATTTTTTGTTCTTTAAAAGTATATTAATAACAGCTATATTATTATACTTATAAATATTTAATAATAAATTTTATGGTATTAAAAATAATAAAATAAGTTAAAGGATAGTTAATATTATATTTAATTTTAATCAATAATATTTTAATATATTATATATTATAATATTTTTAATTTATTAAAATTAATATTATTTAATAATTTATATTTAATATATTATTTATTTTTTATATAATATTATTAATTTATATACTATATATAGTATTAATATTATATATTATATCAATATTTTAATATTTATTTTAAATATTATTTCAAACGGTTATTTTAATTAATTAAATTTTTTATTATTATATGAAAATATATTTATTATTGTAATATTTATATAAATATAATAATATAAATAAATTTATTTATTAATTAGATATATTTATTTTTATATATTTTAAATAAAATTAATAAAATATTTAATAATTAATAGTAACATATTAGAAACCATTTGACTGAAAATTATATTCTATTAAACAATATTATTTATCCCATTATAAAATTATAACTGTAGTGATTTTATTATTTATTAGAAATTTTCAGACTAATTCTTTTTTTAATTTTAGTGATATATATATTTTTAAATTTGTATTATATTTATTTATATATATTTATAAATTAATATTTAATTTTATAAATTTATTAATGAATAATTTATTAATTCAAATATTATATAAAATTATATATTTTATATCATATATTTATATATATTATTTTTTAATATTAATTATATATTATTAAATATTATTGAAGTAATATTATAATTATTAAATAATAATTAATTTAATTTATTATATAGATAATCTTGTTGCATTTATTATATTTTTATTCTTAACTTAGTTTATTATTTGTATTATTTTATTTATATTTTCTATAATTTATATAGTTTTATTATAATCTATTATATATTATTAATTAATTAATTAGTTATATATATATTAATATATTTTTATATATTTATTATGAATATTAATTATTATTATTTAATAAATAAAATTAAAATTTAATATTTTTATTAATAGAAATATTTTAATAAATTTAATTATTTTAAATAATATTTATATTTTAATTTATTAATTTAATTATTATTATAATTCTTTAAAATTAAAATTATTTAATATATATTTAAATATATTTTTATTATTTTTTATATATTATTATATCTTAGTCTTAGTTGTTATTTATCTTAATATAAAAATATATAATAATATACATATATTATTTATTATTTAAATATTTTCTATTAATTATTATATTTAAATTTATTATTTATTTTTATTATCTTATTATTTATACATTTTTTTTTAAATTATATTATATAATAATTATATTAAATATAATAATTATAATTTACAGTATAATATATTATTTTTTAATATTTTATATATTAAATGTATCTGTTTATTAAATAAATTGATTATTATTTAATCTTTTATGTTCATTATTAAAATATATTTATTAATATTTAATTATTTTTATTTATATTATATATGTAAATTATTTAATTAAATTTATTTATTTTTAAATTATTTTAAAATTAAAATTTATATTAACAACAAATAATTATTCTTATTTTATATTATATTTTTTATATTATATATATGTAAAACATATAAAAATAAATATTAAAATATATATATATAATAATAATTATAATTAATAATAAATATTTAATTAAATTTATATAAAATTTAAAATAAATTATTACATTATAGAATATATCTTGATAATATTTTTTATATAATATATATTATTTTAAAATATTATATATAACTATCCTATTAGTACTTTTATTAAAAATTATAATTTTTAATAATATTAATTATTAATAATTTATAATTTAATAATAAAAATATTATTTATTATTATATATATTTACAAATGATATTAATATTTAATTGTACTAGTATAGGGAATTAATTTATATTAATATTTATTAATTAGATGACAATTTTTGTATTTAAATTAGAATTATATAAATTTTATTATTTATTTTACATATTGTTATTTATATATATTAAAAATGTAAATAATACAAACAACTAATAAATTATTAATATAACTTATATTTTATATAATTTATTTAATTTTATTAATTTGTATATTATATAAAATATATTAATTTAATTTGAATATTTTATTTTAATATTAATTTAATTAAAATATTGATTTAGATATAAATAAATTCTATTTTTTTTAAATAATATAATATTTTAGATTTTAATGAAAAATATTAAATGAACATTATTATTATTAAAATCAATTAATTATATTTGATTATATATTTATAAATATATAAATATTATTTGTTATTTAATTATATAGCTAATATTTACTATAGTATTTATTTAGATATATATTATAATTTTATTTATAATTTATATACTATTACTGCTCCAATAACGAATCTATGTTTTGGATATGATAAATGTTTTATGGAGAAATTCATTCTACATAATTTTTAATTTATATTTATATTTGATTAATTATTAATAATGTATTAATATAAATAATTATATATAATATATATATTATTTAAATTTAATATATTATATAATTAAATATTATTATTATATAATAATTTTATAATTTAATATTATATATTTATAAATTTATTATTTGAAATTATATAAATTATTTTAATAAATACATTTATATTATAATTATTTATCAGAACAAAGAGTAATTTATAAATATTGTAATTATTTATTATTTTAAAAAAATATTTTATATAATTAATATTATATTAAATTATTTTATATAAATTTTTATTTAAAATTTATTAATTATTTTTTAATATGGATTTAAATATATATTTTAATATAAATAATTTAATTTAAAGCTAAATTAAATTTTATTATTATTTAATTATAAATTTATAATATATTTAATTTATTTAGATATAATCATATTAATTATTTTTTTTATATTATTAAAATTAAAATATTTTTATATCATTATTAATATTTTTAAAATATATATATAATTATTAATATTTTTAAAATTAATTATTTTAATTTGTTTAATTTTATTATTTAATTTCTTTTATAATTATAATTATATTTATTTTAGTAATATTTATAAATATAAATTTAAATTATATTAAAAATTCTATTATATGTTGCCTATTATACTATTTTTATATATTAAATTTATATCTATTTATATATATATAATTATAATAATCTTAAATTATTAATTTAATTATTATTTAATTTTTAAATATTTATTTATAATAACATATTAAATTATATTAGATTAGTATTATGATAACTAGCTATTTAGTTATCTAATTATAGTTATGTATTATAATATAATATTTATATCATAATAAAATAATATTTTTTAAATATATTTTTATTATTATTTTATTTATAATATATTTAATAATTATTTTATTTATTATTATATTAAAAATTAATTTATTTTTTTAATTATATCTATATTATAATGTAACATTTATATAATATTATTTTATAATATTATACATAAAATTAATTATATTATGTAAAAAATATAATTTTTAATAATTAATTTTTATAATTTATTTTAATATTAAATATATATTTAATATTATTATTATATTTAAATATATATTTTTTTTATTTTAAAGCATACTTAATTTAAATTTTATAAAAATATTATAAATATATTTATTAATATTTTATTATTATTTTAAATTTTTAATAATATTTATAATATTAATTTTATTTATTTGATATATTATGTTATTAGTATTCATTTTAATTCAATTAATTTATTTTTAATATATTATTATAATTATATTATATTATTTTAAGTTTTTATTTAGAAACTTTAATAAGGGATTAAAGTTATTAATGAATGTGTGTGGGTTGGATGGTACAGAAGGAATAGGTATTTGGGATGAGGTTATTAGTAAAAAAGAGGAGGAAATGGTTAGAGTGAAAAAGTTGAAAGATAGTAAATCTGAGGTATAGATGAAATTACTGTGAATATGATCAAGAACGGAGCAAGAGTGGTGATTTGATTGGATCTTTGAAGTTGTAAAAAAAGCGTATATGGAGGTATAGTTTCGAGGAATTGGAGGAGATCAGTAATAGTTACCTGTATATAAGGTTAAGGGAGATAAAGGAAACTGAATTATAAGGTTATTAGTTTATTGAGTGCTGTAGGAAGATATATGCTGGTGTTTTGTTCGAAAGAGTGCGCCGATGACTGAAGGACTGGATTGGTGAAGAACAAGGTGCGTTTAGGAGTAGCAAAGGATAGTGAGAAAATGAGAGAAGAGGAAGAATAAATTGTTTTATTTGGTTTTTATGGATTTGCAACCAGGGGTATGATTAGGTTTAAAGGAAGGTCTATGGGCAGGTGTAGTGATATATAGTGTTGGCGATAGGCTTCTGAATGGAATCAAAGTATGTATGACTAGTGAGAGTGTGTAAGAATAAATGGTGTCAAAAGTGATGGTTTAGTATTAATAGCGGAGAAGACGAGGGTTGTGTTATTGTCTCCTTTGTTATTCACATTGTATTAGGATGGGGTTATGAAAGAATGAGAGGTGGGCGTGACAAGAAAGGATGGTGGAGAATGGGATGAGTGGAGGGTGCCCTACCATTATAGCTGATGATTTGGTTTTGGTGTGGGGCGAATCTGAAGAGATTTGAGAGGATTGGTAGAGAGGTGGAGGTGTGTAAAAGGAGGGGTTTGAAAGTAAAGTAGATAAGAGTTTATGGTTTGGAGTGAGGACAGTCCTCAGTGTGAAGTTATGTTGGGTGTTGAAAATTATATAACCTGTGAAGGATGTTTTAAATATTTAGGTATTTGTTAAATATTTTCGCAGGTATGCTGTAGAGTTAGTAGGAAAGTTGTGAATGAGGAAGGTGGCTGGTGCATTAAATCTTGTTGAGTGTAAAAGGGACAAAGTCTTTATTTGCGCCTAGGGTCTTACATGGACGGTATGTTGTTACTGTTGTTATTGTTATGAGTAGTGAGACTATGGTCTGGAATAAGAAAGTATAGATCTAAAAGTTTCAATGTGAATCAGATGGACAATCTGTAGGCATGTAGGGTTGAGAAGAATGATAAAATGAGGGTGCTAGCCTTTTAGAAAGTTGTGTATCTGAAGAAAGGATAAACGAGATAATAAATGAAAAGTATGTTGAGATGTTTGGTCATGTTGGAAAGATGAAAATGATAGTCGGTTTAAAAGGCGAATGTATGAGTGTGAAAGTGTGTTGGAAACACCGGCTGGAGAAATTAAGAAAAAAGTGGATTGATCAGTAAAACGAATAGTCTGAGAGAGAGAAATGTGGAGTTTTGGCAGAGCGAGAATAAAAGTGCATAATTGGAGTGAAATGGCGGGGTTTTGTGAGAGTGTATGGTTGTGCTCACCTGGGTCAAGGGATGACCCTTACACTGACGAATTACCATAGTGAGGGTCCGTCGCAGTCCCGTGAAGCTATAGGTGGATTCTGACTGCTACGATACTTAATTAATGGTACAGAGGGGGCGGTAAGCCTAGGCTTTCTTTTCGACTATTTGTCATATTTTTCTACTGCTTTCCTTTGCTATGCATGGTACGCACCTTACCACCAGTCTTGTGGAGAAAAAGGTAGATTGAAGAATATATTATATATATATTAATATATATATATATATATATATAATTATATATATATATATATATATATATATATATATAATATATTATATATTATATACCGTATACTATATATATTATATATATATATTATATATATATATATATATATTATTAATATAATATAATATAATATATATATAGATATATATATATATATTATATATATATATTATAAATATATTAATATATTAATATAGTCATGTGAAATGTAATAATTATCCTAGAGCCACTTAATAAAACTTTATTAGAGTACTAAAACTCACCTTTTATATATATATTGTATGACTCCCAGCATGTAACATATTCTATTTACTGTATTTTAATGCTAAATACCCTAAAAAGACTTGATATATATATGAAAAAATAAGTAATTAAAAAAAAAAAACAAAAAAAAAAACAAAAAGAATTTTTGGCTTTGGTCTTTTTTTAAAAAAACGTGTTTTTTTTTAAAAAAAAACCAACCGGTTTTTTTTAATCCCAACCATATATATATATATATATATATATATATATATAATATATATATATTAATTATATATATA
>JABUQX010064898.1:17500-53674 GCA_015478945.1 Trachelipus rathkii
AAAGATATCGGCAGATAGAAGTAAAAGTAGGTTATAGTAGATTAAGCACAGACATGTCAAAACATTTCCAAATACACCTTCACTCTACACTTAAAAGGATTAATTGAACAGCAGAGTAGATAAATGTGATTTAAAGTAATAATTAGAAAAGCAGAGACATGGAAATAAATTTGAATAAATTAAAATACAAGAAGATAGAAATTTTAAAAATTCAACTGAGTAAATACTTTAATTTCGACATTTGATATTTGTGATTGGTATTTGCCGCTGATCCCTTCACAACTTTTTTTCTAATTTTTTAGAAGGGGTATTGAAAATTATCATGGGTTCTTTGCCCAATTTAAGTGTTTATGACAAGGCATCCCTAGCTGAGATAGATAATTGTTTAATGTTGAGAGGAGGTCTTTTAGAGTGAATGGATAATTCTTTGAGGAGGGGACAGTATAGGTTTATCAATTCCTCGTTGAACGCATGCAGTACTTGAATAGATCTAAATCGCAACGTGAGAAAATCAAAGAGGATCATCAATAGGCGCGAAACTCATATTTTAATAATCTATTATCGGAGGCGATTACAGAGAGAGATGAGAGATGAGGAAAGAGAGAAAGAGACGATGCCAGAAGATGAGAGATGAACAGTGAGAGCGAGGTATCTGAGATGACGGTAGATATGATGACAAGTAGCAGCGAGAGCAATCAGATATGGAAAGAGAGAGTAGGATCATGAAGTAGAAGTAGAAGAGAATAGAGAGAGTAAGAGAGAGTAGAAACGATAGATAGTTGAAGAGAAGAAAATAGGGAAGTAGAAGAGAGATAGATGAATGAGACGAGAGTATAGATTGACCATGAGAAATAGAATAGATTAAGATGAACATATATATGATAATATGTAGATAATATAATAATTAGAGTATAATAAATATTCATATATAGTATAAAGAAGAATGAATCATGATATGAAACAAGTGTATAAGATAATATCACTCAATGAAGACATATAGAAGTACAAATAAGATATCTAGTAGACTTAGAGATATATCATATTATAGTAATCATAATGAGACATGAGATCAAGATCAAGAAGACAGACAGAGACAGTATATAATGATCATAAAGAGATACATATAATAGATAGTATAACTTATATATATACTATAAAGATAAGACATAAGTAATGACTAGAGATATTTATAGAGACGAAGAAGAGAGGAGAGAGAGAGCAGAGAAGAGCAGTCGGTCTGAATAGAGACAGAATACAGACAGACGATTCTATGTATACTTTATACCAGAACAGAACGAAACGACCAGCAAGAACAGACAAAAAAAATTAACTTTTCGTTTTTTTTAAAAAAAAAATAATTTTTGGATGATTTAATTTTTAGCTAAGAATACAAATACTCTATATTAAAGACATTCACATCAATCATTTTCAAACAAGCTGCGATAAAAATTTAGTCCAGAGATTGAAAAATGTTATCTTCATTTGCCATATTTATTAATAAAACAAAATGTAATTAGGCACTGAATTTGTAATCAGTATAATATTGTGAGCTAACTAAAAATCATTGGTATTAGATATAATTACACCAAAGACGTCTAAGGGAATATGCCCTAAACTAGTCTAATTGCTACAAAAAATGAAATACTGGAATAGCTATCTAATATCATGAGACTTCGGCAAATTTAAAAACGAGTTTGGTTAAAGAAATAAAAGATTACAATGAGGTTGAAAGAATCTGAATACTTTTATTGTACGAAATAATATATAACTATAATATGTATATAAATAAATAACACAATGATAGTTAATTAAGGAAGGTATAAGTGAATAGCTAGTGTAGATTAATTTTTAATAATATATATATAATATTAAATATCAATACAATATTATAATTTAAATAGATATTGATATTATTTTATTTATTAACTTTAATATAGTATAATAATATATTATAAGTATATAAATCTATTAATATTCTAAGTTATTATGTTGTGCAATGTAAGAGAATATATTTTTAACCTTTCGTGTATTAAAATAAGATAGGACCATAAGGTGCTCGTGACTTTTGCATGAACTAGGGTACTATTAGCCTATTTCTTATTATGAGACTTTTCGTGATAAGAGCAATAATTATGTTTTCGTGTAACGTTTGTGGTAATATGAATGTTGGAGTCTAAATCTCCAGGAAGAAATTAGAAGGTATATATGACGATAATAATATAATAATATAGTGAGGTGAATCGAAAATAATCAGATGAACTCTGAATAATGATACAAATAATAACTAATGAGGTCCAATCAATAATATAATAATAATATGAATGATAATAATAATAATAATGATAATAATAATCAATAATAATTCGATCTCATATAATAATAATAAAAATGATATACTATAATAATATAATAGAACATAAATAAGCTTGGCTCTCTATCTTTTCAACTATACAGATTACACAAATCCTACTCTTCATACATTAACTTATAATATATATTACATAATGTATTTATCAGTGCATAGTAATATCGGACACTAGTGTACAATTAAAAACTATTGGGAGAATAATTTAAATTTTATATCTAATAAAATTAATGCTTTCACATTAGATAATTAATAATATAATTTTAAATTTACATATGCAATATTTATAAATAGATAATTAAATATTAAAATACTATTATTTTTAAAGGAAAAACATGTTGAACAAATACCTTTACACATACTAAAATATAATCAAGTATAATAATAAATAATGAATTATATAGAGAATAATAATGATAATATAATTGCTATTAATTGACTGAGTATTACGACATGTTGACTGCCTATTAAAAAAATCCTGCCATCTGCCAGAAGAACTGCAAAAATAATATATGAAGCAAATAGAGATATTGTTAAGAGGTGCGTATGTAGTACGGTTAATGAGACTGTGAATCAGGGGTGATAGTTTGCAATTCTACATATTATGTTTAATATGAAGCAGTCAATTGTAAAGATAGGCAATTTTTCAACTTGGCAGTGTAAGAGAAAATTTGAACTTGTCGCAGTAATACCAAACTATTGGTGAATTAGTAGTTACAAGAATTATTATAGTAATATAATAAAAAAGTGTATATATAAATTGCAAAAATATTAAAGAGAAGGTGAATCGTAATTGGATGTAATATAAGTAAGTAGAAGTCCGGAACGCTAATAGTAAAGTTAAACTGATTGACAGTTATTAACATACTTTTTTCAAAATGAGTTTAGCTTACTTGTGGTGAGATGTTAGTTAGTTGACTTAATGATGATTTATTAGAATGTAATGTGGAAAGTATTCTTGAAGGATCAAGAGTTATTTGTTGGGTAAATAGTTTGTGAAATCTATAGAAGCGTAATTTTGACTGTACATTTTTTTTACATATGAAGTTTGCGATGCTCATTTTGTATTATATTTTTGATTTTATAAAAGATTTAGATTAATGATTATAACATTGGTTATATTATCATCATCTTATCACTTGAAGGTAATTTACTTTTATTTAATACAAACTCCCGTAACCACGTATAGCCGAGAGCAATTACGACGGGGCGGAGCTTCTGAGTCTTGCACTCTGCAGGTATTCAGGGATTGATGATATAAGATTGATTGAAGCGTGAGTCCGTCGAGTGCCTCGATCTTGAGCGCCCACCGTATTAGTGTAGGCTGTTTATGAAGGTTCTAAGAACATTTTATTACAGTGATACAATATAAATAGGAGAAAGGATTGAGATAACTTAAATATTCGAATGTGAATACTGTCAACGGAAGAAGAAGTAGATTTTTTTTCTACTACAACTTGTATATAGTGATTGAAGATGTTATAAGTTATCCTGTTCATTAGGATTATATCAGATTTGTATATATAAGACTGAGATAGTTATAACACTACTAACATTAGAAGGCACGCCTAAGATTTCTATAATCTCATGGATCTAATAATGAAAATAATCTTCTGTTTTTATAATGTACTAGAATTGACTGAGCTTAGGACTGCTCTGTGGTTAAGCGATCAAAAGGATAAATACATATAAGGAGTTGTTCGATATTATCGTATTCTATAATATATTAAGGTTAATATTTAATATAATTAATTTAAATTATTATCTGAAAAATAAAATCCCTCTGTTTATTTATGATAGCTGTGGCCTAATGAAAAGGAGCCTACTAAGCTCGGTCATAGTATCAGCTTAGTGTTATTACTAATAGTATTTATAATTGAGTACTTTTTCTGTGCTCTCTAGTCATATATTTCATATAATGAAACGAAGTCGACTAGGTATTATTCTATTATTATAGAGGTAAATTGAGAATAAGTATCGTTGAGTATGATCTAATGGTATTGAGAGGGCTCCATGGGTTGATGCTTGATCGATGATAGACAGAAGGAGAGCGTTGGATCTCTGGGGTATTTGATGATAGCGTAGGTGGTTAGGAAAGGAGGTAATGATGGGTAAATGATAAGTAGGATAGAGTCAAAGTGAAGGAGAGGAGGTGATATAGTAGGGGTGTGTGGTATATGGGTTACATAAAAAGAAGGATGAGAAGAGGCGAGAGAGGGTGTAGGCGTCGGTGGGCGGGGGCGCGGGGTGTGTTGGAAATAAGAGTGATGGGTAATGTCTGTTGCGGGAATGTGGGTAGGGTGTATGGTAGTATGGGCGGTAAGACAGGTATGCGACGGGAGCGGAGTGGGGGAGGAGGAGGTCAGATGCAGGTAGAGGAGGCCGATGGGGGCGCAGACGAGGAGGGTTCAGCGGGGGGGTGGGGAGTAGCGGTATGGGGTGAGGCGTGTACGGGGGTATGGGGGGGTGGCTAGGGGACGGAGCACAGATATAGTGATAGGGGGAGTAGGTGTAGTGGGGGGAGTATTGTAGTACTATTGATTATATATAGTGATGATAGTGAGGATAAGAGAGAGGGATATGATAGAGAGAAGTAGGAGGTAAGAATAGATATGAGAAGGATAGTGATTAGAGAGGTAAGATGAATAATATGAGATTGAGAAGCGAGGCAAGGAGGGAAGACTATGAGTAGATAAGAATGTGAGGAACGAGTTATATATGAAGATGAGAGTAGGGAGGAGAGATGAGAGATGAGATGAGTATGAGGAGAGATAGGTAGAGATAGTAGATGATGCAGTAAGGAGAGGAATGATGATGAGATGTGTAAAAGTACGGAAGCAGCAAGGAAGCAGATGATATATGGAAGAGAGCAGGAGATGCGACGCAGGTAGTAGAAGAGTAGAGAGGAGTAGAGAGAGGAGATGGATGCATTTAGGAGGATGAGCTGAGTAAGATGATGAAGAGAGTGAGCAAAGTTCCGAGGATATGAGGAGTAGGATGAAGACGTAGATAAGGTGATAGTAGAGTTATGAGAGAGGTGAACACAGAGGAGAAAGTAATATATATGAATGCACAGCTAGTATATCATGAAGGTAGTAAGTAAGTGATAACTGTAGATAATCGAGAGAGATGAAGTAATAGAGGAATATGGTTAGATCAGATTGTATTGTTAATAGTCATATAGATATAGGATATTATGATATAGTCTGGTGGAGTGGATGATAGAATGTTGCAGCAGAGAATGGGGATAAGAAGATGGTCGTTTGAGTTACAGTAAGTTATGTAGCGATGATATAAGAGTACCGAGCAGAATCCGAAAGAATAAAATTGATACATTTTGAGCTAGATAGGAAGCTGCGGTAACATGTATAAAGTTAGCTTTGGGTACATAATGCAATAGACGAGCTAAGAGTAGATTGATTAGAGATCATTTTTGATCTTTTTCCCTCCTTGATCGCATTGTGAGGTTGCTATGTATTGTATGGGTTAATGCGTAGATGTCTTAAGCATAGCGGCAGCGGGACTGTCACGAAAGCGATTGGATTCTTTGATGGGTGCTATTTTTTGTCGTTTCTTATTTGATTTTTTTGTTGAGGCGTTGACTCACCTAAAAGTAACTGATGGATATAGTTAATTCTTTTTGTTGTGTAGATTAGTTGAGTATGTTGTTTTATTCATTATCTTTGAGGATTTAGTATTTTTTGTCTTGTTTAGTATGTTGTAGGTATGTGCATGATGTAGTGCAAGAGTGGGTTATTTATATGACGATTAGTTTAGATTTTAGTAGTTTTTTTGATGTTGGTGGAATATTCAGTTATAGGTTCTATTATGCTTATTATGAAGGGATTGATAGGGTAGTGTTAATTGAGGGATATCATAAGTTATATGTTAATGAGGTATGTATGATATGTTAGGATGCTTGAGATAGTTGGAATTAGCTAGTATTGTTGGACGTGTAATGAGCTTCCTTATAATGATGATTATTCGATTATATAATATCTATATATATTATTGTTTACTCATAGTAGTAATGTAGTATGTAAGGAACGGGTCCTCAGATGATTGATAGATGAGGGTAAGAGAGAGTGATTAGTAAGTTAGAGAGGAATGATGAAGGTAAGTAGAAAGGATATAATAGTATATATTTTGAGGGTAATGAGGTAGTATATAAGATATAGGATACTATTAAGATAAAGTGGTAACAGCTATAGAATAGAAAATAAGTGTGAAAGAAGTAAGTAGGTGATATTATAGAATAGGAGTACGATAAGAGTACGAATGATGATTTACGTAATTGAGATGAGAGATGTTACGTACAGGATACGAAAATCAAATAAAAATGTATATCGATATTCAGATAGTTTTTAACGGGTAAGAGATACATGACAGTAGAGTGAAGCCTATCAGTAGACGAGTAACGAGCTGTATAGCCGGAGACATAACAGAACTATGAACATAAGACATAGAACCAACTTAAGCTATAATTAGGGTAACGTGATGACTGTGTATAGGAACGGTCAACATCTTAGGTATAGAAAGTCATTCTTCATCGTACTGAATAGTGAAAGTAAGATCTAAACTAAGATTTGCAGAGTAGGTCCATGATAGAGTTCAAAATTTTAATAAGCAAAAGTAGGGACTTATAATGGCATATGTAACGGAGATGAGCCGGCAATATTGAAGAAGGTATGGAATGATAGTAGTACGCGAGTATGAGATAGAGATAGAAGATAAGATAACTATTGATCTATATACTTACATGATTATTTTGGGTAGAGATATTATGATTACTATTGATGTTTATGTATGATTTAGTATGATATGATACTATAGATGAAATATTGAAGTATGGTATTCTATATGATTATCTAGAAGTGATTAAGTATAATTATAGGTATTTACTCTTTATATGGGGATACGAGATAATCTATGTATTATATATCTGATACATTATCTGATTTCAGATGATAAGTAGGTATATTATTAGATTAAATGGAGAGAGAGAGAGCATGAGAGATATAGAGAAATAATTGAACCAGGCATATCATGCGATGATATAAGTAGCGGTTGAAAGTTTAAAGATAAGACTATAGTTTGACAGATAACGTAATTTAGATTAAGTGGATTTATTATTATAGATCTTTCGCAAACAGTTACCTGTTCTAGATATCATGGATTAGGAATATAGTTTAGCCGCTGCTGTGTATGATATGAGTCGGATTAGGTATCCGTTGATAGTATATAACTTTCTAGTGGTGTATAGTATTTAGTTATGTAGGGTATATATATTGTATCTATATAGTATGTCCGTATAGTATTATCTACTTGTATACATTGAACTACATTTTAATATATGATTCAGGTATATGATGAATGTCTGTACACGGGCTCATTGCCTCCAGGCAGACATATGAGTGACTACCCTTTGATCCACAGTAGTCATATACGATCGATGACGTGAAGCAGTAGCCGGTCCACGTCTTCTAGAACAAGCACCGTTAGACAGACACGCCGCCACTTAACTGACGATGCATGCTATGGATGTGGGGGAGAAAAAGTTTGTGCAAGCGTCTGTAGATGTTGTGTCGTTAGGTGAAGAGGCGCGACTAAGGGACGGTGGTAGTGTTGGGCTTGTCTCCCGGAGCACGCTGATGCTATATATATAAGTATCTAGTAGAACAATATTATAGTATGATATTACTAGATAATAACTCTAATATGTATTATCAGTATCCAATATATTATATGAGGATAATTCACCTATATAGATATATATGATATACATGATTATGGTGGGACTTACTATATCGCTATGATTTGTACCATTATTATAGGTAGGATGTATAGTTATAATCGAAAAAGCTATGCTATATAGGTATGATAGATTTATTAAGTAGTTACGTGTTGTACTTGATAATCATAGTGATATAGTAGTCAATTATTTGCTTCATTAGGTGAGAGTTTCATGGATTATTACCAGTTAGAATGCAGAGTAAGACTATACCGGCCGGTTATGAATGATATATTCTAGATTTTCGGTAGCTGCGAAATTGTCATGTTTAGCGATCATTATGCGATATGTACCTCGTATAATTCGTGCTTTCATTGCGTGATTATATCCGTGAAGATTGGTTATATTATGTGTTTCCGTCACGTTAGAACATTCGATGAATAAAGAGTTAAGTAAGTTGTAGAAAGATTGAACAAGATACGTAAATGATTTTGATGGATTCGTATTTATGAAGATAACGTAGTATAGTAGGAGATGGATGAAAAAATGACTCTGCACGATTGAGATGCAGCTCTAGGAGAATAGGTTAAAGGTCTAATGTGATCTAGATACAGTTAGGATAGCTAAGTATTAGTTGTTATTTGCTAGCTTACTTTGTAATAGATCTGAATATCTATATTATAGATGTAAAGTAGAAACGTGTGAAACAATAGTAGTGGTGTTTATGCTTATGTGATAATGTGATTGCAGTGCTGTGTTGTATGTAGGAGATAGTAGATATGATTGAGGTGAGTAGTGTATGTGAGATTTGACGTGGGTAGTTGTCAATATTTTATGATTTGAGAACAAATAACATTATATATATATAACATATACTATATATATATATATATATATATGTAATATTGTCTATGTATTTTCGCCAATTATGTATATGTATAATGTATTGATAAGGAAATTATCTTTTGTGGTTGTTTTTTTTGTTTTTTTTTTTTGTGAAGTGATAATTTATAATTTTTTATACAATTACCGAATTCTACACCCTCCGGTGGCTGGGATCCTGTTTTCAGGAGGGGGCTAGAGAAATAAAATACTTGTGATAAGTAAAGTTTCGCCACCAATAGCATACAAAGCAATTCTTGATGTGGCAGGCTGTGTTTAAAGATGCAGGAAGATAAAAAAAGGGAAAGTAAAGAAATGATTGTGCGGAATAGAGTTCCACAGAACAGTAGTGGCTGGATTAGAAGGATGCACTCGATATCATACGTGAACGATTGTAATTGGGATTTCTAATGCTAAGAGTATTGGTCATCTGATGTGGAATATTTATCTTGAAGTAAGTTGCGAATTTTTTTGGGATATCTTGCAGAATTGTATTGTTTTTGGATTGGGTGAGATAGGGAGCTTCTAGATTTGATTAGTGATTTGGGGACCTGAATGGTTGGATAGTGATCAAAAAAGGGATGGTATTATGTACAGGTGTTTTGGGTGGTCGGGAGAAAATGCAAATGGTAGCTGGCTCGGATTGCAGCATCGGTTGGACGGTGCAATGATTTCTGTGTGAGGAAGAGGTAAATGTTGTGTAAGTTAATACTTCTTTCTTTTAACACAAGGAATAATAAACTTCCGAACAGACCATATACAGGTATGCTATCTTGAAGTGAATTAAGTATGATTGGAATTTGTGTTGCGTGAACGAAGGAGATGTTGAAAGTATGTGTTGGATTAAATCGGTGAGGGGTTTAGGAATGGGATATCGGATCATTAATGTTGTTCGCTATGTAAAATTAAGTTAAGTGGGGGCTTGGATGCGAGAGAAGTGAATACGGAAGTAATGGGTTAAATTACAGAAAGTGAGAAGTTAGAGATGACACAAAGGTAATTAAGGATAGAGTATGTAAGAGCGCTCGCAAAGTAATCAGTTGAAATGTGAACATAGGTTGAGAACTACAGAAAACAATATCTGTGGAGCAAATGAAGGAGAGTAAATGTTAGCGGCAGTGCAATATGAAGTCATGTGGATGGTGCTATAATGTAGGGAACTAACAAATGTTAACAGTGCAATGGTGGGCATGAAGAGGTTGATGCAAGAAATTAAAAGTAAGAAAAAGAAGCTTTACACAAGCCAATATTCTAAAATGAGGTATCTCAAACCAAAGAGGATCGGTATTTATAGAAAGATGGAAAAAAGAAATCCTAAAACAGGTGCACACGGTGAGAAAAGAAGAGGAAAATGGTTCTGGGCTTGTGCCCAGGGGATGAATCCCACATTGACGAGGATTCCACATGGTGAAGTGTCTCCTGCCGGTCGGCTTCGTGAAGGCCTACACGAAGTGGATACGAAAGAATACGGCCTTAACAAGGGAAGTGAGGAAGCTCTTCTGGAAAAAGTTCGAAGTTAAGATAAGAGATTAAAAAGTAAATCTTCTGATTAATTAGGTGAAAAAGTGGACTGGATATTTCGTAGACTGATGAAGATTGGAGTAGAGTGGAAGGCGCCCTCTTCCGAAATCGTGCATAAAACATTTTAGCAGTAATAAAGAGGTGAAATTCATTTAAATGGGTTTTTCATTATGTAAGAGTAATTGCTCTTTTGGTCTGATTTGGTAATTAGTAGGAAGGATGGTAATCGTAGGTAAAAGTGATAGGTGAGAATGGTATCTGAAGGTATGAGAATGGAACTAACTGGTGAATGATTCACGCGAATGGAGCCGAGACTTGTGATTGACTAAATATCGGAAGTTGTGTAACGGAAAGCGTGCTTATTTGGAGAGCAAGTTTCGATGATTTGGAGAGCAGTATAGTAACTTAATATAGACAGGGTACAGGGAGATGAAGAGGAACTGTACATGAAACCTATATGGGTAAGTTTAGTCTTAATATTAGTGGTTGTAATGGGAAGTCATATACGTGTCTGGATCATTCAAGCGTGAAAAAAGAGTGCGTACGAGTGACTGGTGTGACCTGATTTGGACCAGAGAATTAAGGTGAGTGCTTAGAAGTGGCGAGGATGTGTTATTCATAAAAATTTTTCATCATTGACATATGAGAAGATAAAAAAAGGTTATTTAGGTTTATGGATTTGCATACAGGCTGTAGATCGAGGATTTACGTAATTAGGGACGTCTTTGTGGCAAGTGCTAGTGATCTATAATGGGCTTGATGGTAGGCGCCTTCATAAATTAATATATGGGGAGAAGCATATCGGCGACCTTATGTCCATTTGTATTTGTCAGAGGCGACGGGCGAGCGCTAGATGGAGAGTGCTATATGCGATAGTGGGACCACATCACTCCCCTGACGCATGTGCTACCGTTGGTAGTAGCGCATCATAAGAGAGAAAGGGATAGTCAAGCTCGATTAACATTAATCACATAGTGCGAGGTGAGAAGTCGACTAGAGGATTAGAGGCAGGGTCAAAAGTAAGGGTCTAAAGTAACGACGTTAAATTTAGATCTCTTAGCTTTAGACTCCAACTCTATCCAAGTAGAAGTGTAAGAGCCAGGAAGCCCCACCCCCCAGGATGTGAGAACAGTAGCTTTGGGTTTGGCATAAGAAGGTGGCTGAAGAAGTGCCCTTATTGGAGGGACGAGTGGTTGTAGCGGGAGGTGGTGGGGGGTGATGTTTTTGTGGCAGAGGTGTTACTGGTTGTAGTTGTATGGGGTAGGGGTTGTGTGTGGCAGGTTTCTTATTGTGTTAGAGAGTTTTGCAGTATGGATCAGGAGGATTGGTGGAATGAAGAAGTTAGGAGAGGTATGATGGGAAGTGACAACGGGTGGAGGAGGGTGTGTCTGGTTAGGGATGTGATTTGAGAATGGGATGCGTGTGACGTGCGTAGGTTCCTTTGCTGCGCTGCTTTATTGTGGTAAGGGTTGGTGAGGTTGGGTTTTGTGTGGGTGATTTGATTGAATCCGACGTGTCCGCTCGTTTGCTCTGCTTGGGCCCGGATGGAGTCAGTGGAATCTTCCGTATGGTAGAGTTTTGATAGGCGATGCTGTTAAGAATGGAGAGGCTTTAGAGGTGTGAATGGTGGTTGCCCGGCGTGAGGAGAGTCGGCTGTTGTCGCAAATCAATTGTGTGGATGCGTAAGGCCTTGATGGTATTAGTGACAATATAGTGATCACACCCAGAGTCTTTCTATGGACGGGTTCCGGAACCTTGTAGTCGATATCTGGTTCGGTTGTGGGGATGACTGGCAACGAATTCACAGAAATGTTTTGTGGTTTATTAGTGTTCAGCTGGGTTGTCAAATAAGATCTCGTGTGGGTGAATATATTAACAAAGAATGTGGGGGATCTGAGTTAGGCAATTTAGTGGATGACGCTATGGGCTTTCGTGAGAACTCGATGGCGGATGAATAAGGTATATGTTTGAAAAATCCTCGGAGAGTGGTTTTTGAGGACTGTAAAGTATTGAGATTTTCTAAAAGAAGTCTGACACGCAGTGGCTAAAGAGTTTGGAATTAGGTGAGGTCGTAGCCCGGCACCATTTTCGAAATATTCCAATCACTCATGTTAGTATTTAAGTCGATACGGTTCGGTATCATTCCGACCACCTGGTATTTCGGTTGCTTAAGAAATTAGGATATTAGTCACAATTTATAGTATTAAGTCATACGAGAAGACCTCTAATCTGCGAAAAGACGATTAGTGAGGCAAATGACAGGGTTTTGGTAATCTTTTTAGTACTTGAGGGAAGATATGAGTACAGGATAAGGTTGAAGTCCTGTGCCTATCGGCATATGGTAGTTACTGTGGTAATACCAGAGGGCTAAGTAGTCACAGACAGCGAGAGAACCATTCGTTATTTCTGTGGTATGAAAAAGTAAGCAGATGAAGGTTATCTGGGTAGATATAAACAGAAGGTGATTATATGAGGGACCACGATACATACGCCCGCTATATTTCTTAATATTATATTTGCAGGATGCGAAGGGGAGAACTGATAAGGAGAAAAATGTCCGCTTCTCATATCGAAATATCTCGAAAGTAGATCTAATTATTCATTAAGTGTATCGATAATGCGCTTGAAACATAAGAGATTAGGCAAAGGATATATATGATGATAATGTAAAGTCGGTAATACCTAAAAGAAAGGGAGCTTAGAGAGTAGGACAACATGCCGATATATTATTAGCTCGAGTCAAAAGGCTTTTTTGGAAATATGAGAGTGCCATAACCACCGTATATGCAAAGTATAGACTTACCTGTCATTAGTCTCCTACAGCAGATAAGATACCATATAAATCAGTATAAGTATAGGAATATGATTAACTAGGTCATTATATGTTGAGTTTGAACGAGACGTATCGGAAAGGGCGCCTAACTTATGATACTGAAATAAAGGGGAATGAGTAACTATGCGCAGAATGATCTCAGTTAGAAAGTTGAGAGTTAATGCAAAGTTTCCAGATCTAGATCGATCCAAGATAGATGAGCTTATAGGGGGAGCGAAGTTGGATAGAAGATCAGAGTAGGTGCTACCTTTTTTAGGTGATTAGGTGGACATATGCTGTTCTTTTACCATATCAGCCTCGAGGCATATGTAAACTTATAGGTTAAGTGCATATGAGAAGTATGGCGTGGACGTATATAAGGACAAGGGCCCAGCTCGGATGTCAACTAACTCGCTAGCTATAAATATAATCAACGCTGGGAATGACTAATAGTGCCGACTATAGCCTGTTATTGTAATATATATATAGATAGTATTAGTACCTGAAAGCTCATGGATATCTCAGAAGCCATGCACTACCTTAGATATTACTATATATATTATATCGTGATTCGTGACAGAGACAATTCAAGTTGCTTTTGAAACTTGAGAGGCTAGTAAAGAACAACTAGATATTGTTAGTGAAGAGTATTTTTGTCTCTTTCCTGACAGAACTTTCTTTTTAAGGTTATAATTGAAGTTATTGATAAAAGAGCGTTTCTCTCGCAAACTTGGATTTAGGATTTAACGAAACTTTTACCGTTTTTTGGATACCATTATTAATTAAATGTTATAGAGTATCAGATCTTATAAGCTCATGTACCAAATCTTTTTAGTTGATCAAGGTTAGTTACAACACTCCTGTCAGATTTTTTCTGTTGCTGAATTGTACAGGTGGCAATTTGCGAGAGAGATGTGGTGTCGATGCAATGCGCGAGTAATACTAAAAGTTTATTTATATAAGTTTTTCTTGTTATTGGCAAGAAGGCAGTAATGTATAATTTTTTTGATCATAGGTTATGAGCTGTAAATAAGAAAGGTTATGGTATTGGTCGTTTAAATCTCACATGTGTTCTTAAATATGGGTTTGTTGAGAGACGTAGCGAGATACAGCTTCGACCTTTTTTTTCTCGCATATCTCATATACTCTTTAGTTGCTTTCGTTCAGTAAGTTGTTGTTCGATACGTTTTTCTTCTTAGTGATTGTCGGTAGGCACGGTGAATCATAAAGGCAAAAAATTTGCGTACGTCAGAGTGCAGGCGAGAGATGCTTATCAAGTTTGTTACTCTCTTCTAGGATCCTCCTTGAGCTTTCCGATCTATACATCAAAAACACTGTCTTTCGGATCGATTCTTGGGAAGGAGGATGCGAGAACATTCCCCTATCTCGATATCATCCTCCTCTCTTGGATTTTGTGGAGCTAAAAAAGCACTCTTCAAGGTGTGGTTATGAAGATTGATCTTGGGTAAGTCGCATACTTTACCCGTCATGATGTGATTAACAACTTGTAACAGTTGTGATTGCATGGCGCCTGAATCTATGACGTAGGAAGGCGGTGGGCCCCGGGATTGGCATTCTCAACGAGTTTTGTGTAGGGAGTGGTGCTTCCGTGCTGACGCGCCCTCGCACCATACTATATTCTCTATACACGGAGATTCCCACACACCGGTGGTGGCCGCAGAGATCTGTCCAGGGGCTCGGCGTGATATTATCTAATTCGTAACTCTTTATAAAACGCATGTTTAATGAAAAAATAAGTTTTCAATTTATTGGCAAAAATTCTGCTTTAAAAGGCTGTTTAACGCTCCTCTGCTCTCTTCTGAAAGATTAAATTGATTATATATAACCACTTTTTCACGGTGACTTATACGATAATGATTAAGCGTTCACTCCGAGTCAAAGCCAGAGTTCACTAATATATCCAAGCATTCTAAGTTATTGTATATTACTAAAAGAACGACACAATTGCCAATAGCAGCGATTAAAGTGCCAGAAAGTTTACTTAGGGCAGGGCGGAGTGCTAGATAGAAAAACGTTTTAAAATTATAAGTGCTAACAGATTGTGGTCAGAGTTACGATAGGAGGGAAAATTAGGTGTATGTTTAATATCGAGATAAGGATGTAGGGATAATCTTGTTAACACTACATACCAATGAAGAACACACTGAATTCACACCAGAATATAATATACCAACATATTAATATGAGCTATAAAGAAATGGTGAGGAGAACAGTCTTCCACTCACTATTCCTTTATATATAGATCTCACACACAATCACTACTTCAGATAAAGCCAATGAACTACCCTATAATCTTATTTACGCCTCACATGTTTATTTCACTTACTGATGAGATCTACACCACACTCAGGGTCTCTATATTAATATGAAGAGGTTAGGTATTAGACAAATGCCTCGAGATAAATTTTCAAAGTCAAATAACGACTAGACTTACATTGTCTTCCATATCCTAGCTTCAAAATCTTTAACTACTTCTACTACAAGTGACATTTGTATTGATCATAATTGCAAAATCATAAAATATCATATAATCAAATTAAATATTTTGTCATTTTAAATTGTTTTTATAATTCTATTTTTTTGTTGCTAGTCTAATTAGGAAGTTCATATTTGTGTCTAGAAGGGGGGCCACGATCGAATCAGATTTTAAGTCTTTTCGAGTAGTACTATATAGGACACGATTAAGTTAATAGTTGTTATTCGAAACTTAGTTACACCAACCTTCTACTCATGTAAATGTGTAACGACGACAACTAATTTTTTAAATATGCGCATTCACTATCATATATTTATTCATTTCCTGAGATCGTGTTCACAGAATGTCTCAAAAAAATTTAAATTCTTATCTTATAAATGATAAATCGAAGTATTTATGAATGGTAAATTATATGTAATTTATTATAAGTATTACTTACGGATTTCTTATGGAAACTAAAATATCAAGTGCAAGATATTAATATATTATATTCTGCCCTATAGTTATAGCTGTAGTGTTAGTATGGTATGATATAAGCGATATATATACTATATATCACTATTAATTTATTGTAAATATTCTCCAGCAAACCGTAAGGAGAAATACAAAACTTAAATAAATATTGCTAACTAGTTAGTCAGCACAATTCCTCGAATATAAATGAAGCGGTGGATAAAATACCATGAATACACAGATTAACATACATCTGAGCATCACGATCTAAAAAACTTATTACATTTATATCTCATATGGTCTTATACGTATAGTAATAATTACACTGAAGCCTATGGATCGACAATATAGCGAGATAATTGTCAGTCTAAGTGAAAAATAACACATACACTGAGACATGTTGTATATGAGTATAGTTGAGCTCATACTATATAGTGATCCTTTGTCATATCGCCTAACGTCGTATGGATGTCTGTTTTTCTTAAATCGCGTTATAAAAAAAGTTGATTTTCGACTCGAAAAAAAAAATGCTATAACATACGTCACACACGCAATTGTGCCCATACGAACAAACTCTACAACCTACATATAAACATTAGATAGAGAATGAGAGACTGAAATATCATTATATTACTGTCGTGAGTTGAAATGGGACGTGCAAATTAACAGTATTATATAACAAGATAAGAAACGCATACCAAATTATTTTCAAATGAGGTCTCGTATCTATCGCAACATAAAACCACAATAAACCGTCAGTTAAAGCTGCTTTGATATTTAGATGCATTAATCGATCCACTATAAAACGAGTTGTCATTTTAATATAGGCACATATAAGAACATTTTAGCGCATTGGCCGTCTACAAAAGATATAATAAACCATATAAAAACTAAAGACTCAACTCATACATTAAACATATATGCTTTACAGATAGATAGAAGGTAGCTGATATTGAGTTGTAGATACAAAAATTGTAACAAAGACTCGCAAGAGTGAAATAAACTTACTAGAGTGCACAGGGACTTTTATAGTTAGTGAGTAGTATATTAACTCGGTAAAATAAGTTAAGCGTGGAGCACTGGCATTATATCTGTTTTGCCAAATTGAGAGGTCAGGAGATGAAAATACGAACGTAGTAAGACGATCTTCAACTGAGGAAGACAGCCGATTAATTTTCGCTTGAATCGCTTTCCCTTTCTGTCCTTATCTGCAGCCAGGGGAGACTAATTCCGTAGACCTGCCCAGCCACTGTGATTGGCTATCGCCACAAGGATACTGAACGAGTGTGTGGAAATATTAGACTCGACAACTGTGCTCATTAAGATGCAGTACCAATACATATTTCTTTTCGGTAGCAAGTGTGCATAAATCAAAGAGGGAAGAAAAGACAACGAAATTAGTGATTCTTTTCTAAATTGCTATTTGATTCAGTGCCCTTCTATCTACTGGTATATTATATATAATAATGTATCATTTTGTAATGATCTAATTAGATTTTATATGTTATCTTGACTTTGTTCGATTTTGGTGATTGCTTTGCTTGTTCTTATCATTAGGTTAGGTAGATAGTTTTTTTATCACTAGTAGTAGGATAATTTATTTATCTTGATTTTATTTATTTATCTAGTTAGGTTATGTTATTCTAATTTTTTGCTAGATAAGTTTATTACAATATTTATATATTTTCTGGTTATTATGAGAGTTATATTGTATATATTAAATTCAGTATAATAATTTAAGACAATCTGGTAAGTACCAGTATTCGAACAGTGGTATTAAGAGAAACTATAAAATTTATGGTTTTACAAAAAAAAATTCATCTACTTGGGAAAACATCACGTGGCTATTGAGTGGTTAATTTGCCTGCATTCGGTCGTGAAGGGAGTAGTAGTATCTGATCTGATATTGTGGAGCAGATTGGATTACTGAAAGGTGACCGCGTTCTTTTACGAAAATCGGGTAACTCACTATAAGGATGTAATAAAATTTTAAAAGTCTTTGTGTGGGTTCTGAGAAAGAGAGACACATCACAAATTTGTTTAATGTAAGTTTGATATAGAGAATTAGTTTATTTCCTCATGCAATCTTAGACTTATAGCAGAATAAGAAATGGGCTGCGATGGGCTTGGAGTTGTGCTTAGAGTGGGAATAGTGATTGGATCTTTGGGAAGATTATAAAAATGTCATTCCCTTCACACGAGCTTAAACTAAATGTACAGTTCTAATGAGTAAAGCTTGTCACCCTTAAGACGACTCCGATCGCATATCGATAACGAAAAGAGAGTGGTTTCATTTGCGAGACCCAACGCAACTTGTTACACATTTGTATGTGAACAGTATTTGAGATGGATGAGTGTACATAGGTAGCTTCCTTGGAAGTCTGAAGCAATTTGAGAAAGGGACGTGGCAATTCTTTTTAAAAAACGTTGCATTCTCTATTCTGACCTCTCTATTATCATATGAATGTTGCTATGGCCAACCTCTGAGTGAATAGTTGGTGTACTACTTGTACTACCATGGCGAGGTAAGCATACTAGAATAAGTAGTCGTGTGGTTGCCATAGATACTACGCAACTTAGAGTTTTTTCTGATCACATCTTAGGTTTTTATTCTTATACATAATAGTTTTACGGTTAGAATGCAGTAGATGTGTCGAATCAAGCTTATCTCTTATTCTTCTCTTAGGCTTGAGAATTTTCATTCTGCCAGCTCTTATTTCATGTAACGACTTTTTTCCCTTATTATAGTTCAACAAGGCAGCATATTCACTTTAGAGTCCGAAGATCTTACTAAGATCCTCACTAGTCAATTTTGAGTAACACTAAAAGGGAGCGAGTTTAATGATATCTTTGGCGCGCTGAGAGCATAGGTCTTTCTACTTGTTCCGAAGTGTTTAATATTATATTGAAACTTGAGTATAGACTTGTAAATTCTGGACATCTCACACCACGACTGTAGTATATTCATTTGGCTGTCTTAGGCCACACAATATCAGTAATTGGGTTAGAGTATCTTAACTAGTAGAAGAAGCCACGTAAGTTTCCGTTTTGGCATTCTTTCAACATCATACTTTGTGAACTAAGGGCTTCTCTTCATGCAATTTGGTAACTTCTAACGCTATGATGTCTAGGTTAGGGTTATAGAACTTTTTGAAATCTCAGCGAAATATATGCCAGTTAAGCGATGACTACAAAACACACACTCAGCACACCATAAGAAACATTATTTCCATACGATTCTCTCATGTGTTCTCACCAATATTTATAGTCCATACCAAGTTCAGTCAAATTTTCTAGTCGTCAATCTATTAATATCCAGATTATCTAGAATGAAATAACTTGCATCAGCTCTTTCAAATCTTTAATATTACAATCAAGGTATTCGCAAGGATATAATAGAATTTTATAAATTAAAACTATTAATTATCACTATACATTAACTATATTAATAAGTGTTTATTTTATATTAAGATAGATATTTACAGTTGAACAGGATTATTATTATTATGATTAAATGAACATAATTTTAGACTACATACAAAAAAGTTCGGGGAACTCTGATATATATAATGTTGAAGATAAAATTAACATAATCACAAGTGTGCCTCAAAAATTTATCTCCTTAAATTTCATTTTTATAAATTTATAAAAATGGACGATGATAATTATTTATAAAAAATATCAGTATTTGGGTATATCACAACATGTTCATGCTTGCTAATACATTCCAAATCCCAATAATCAACTAGCACCTTCCGCTGTAGTTTGTTTCTTCGATCAGTCGAGCAAGGCATGTTTCCCGATGTAAACTACCTTTCGAAAAGAATAATAAAAGCTATGTCTGAGTTCTGCGGCGCTGCTGACATCATTTTACTTCATTACCTTAATGAAGCGAACAACTAGAGGTCCTGAGGTGGCGCTACTCAGAACTGGGTATTTACTGGGTCGCAGTATATTAATAGTCTCTTTGATGCGCATACAGCTCTTGCTACAAACTCTCACTTCTATTAGACCTCTCTATGTTGCGAGTAATCTTCAATTCCTTTCTTTCCGATCGCGACGGCTTTATCGTTGCCATCGAGATGGTACTAATACTGTAGAATTATAATATACTTTCCTATTTAATATCGGCTGTTGTTGATTTTGAGATTCTTCTTATTAAAGTATATTAGATAATAAAAAAGAGCGAATTAACAGACTAATAATTGGCGCTCTATTGACATAACTCAATAAGCATTTTGAACTCAGGGTATGGAACGCGTCACACTGGCTCTCATATAAGCTACCTCCCTCCTTTGAGGATTTCCTTCATTCTCTTTGTCTTACTTATGAATCTATACGTAATTGTATTTTTTTTATTTATTATAAATCGGTCAAATTCTGACCTTTGCCAGACAGAGTAATAAATATAATATATATATTATATATATATATGACGGAATCTTCTACTTTTTATCTGTCAAGTAAGTGGTGTTCGTAATATATATCCATACTGAGGTTCTGTATAATCATCTAGCTATTATTATATCCTGCTGTTTTCATTAATGAAAGGCTTTCTCACCTGCATATATCTTAAATTATCACTCTAGCTAACTCATACTATGCTTGATGAATTCGAATATCCTTAGTCATCTCATTAAAACTCATTATTACATTCTGCTCACCCTCTTTACTATCTAGTAATTATTAGCCTTACTCTAGTCTTAATTATTTTTGATTTTCACGTTATTATCTGATTCTTATTGCTGATTTATATATATCCTGGGATCAGAATTTATTTACTGAGGTGGGTCTGTCCATCAAACGCTTCGTGAATAATTTTATTATCTTTAAATAACCATGCCAACTTCATACAAATAACTCGGCAATTATACATTCTTTCGTTTCATCCTTCCATGTATCTCTTTCGTATTTAAATTCATTTCAACTTTTTACGATGTGACAACATATGGTGGAAACGTGTTCGATGGGAGAGAGAGTTAAAACAATAAAATAAATTGATATTTGAGAAAGCTTATCCTAGTACATGAATCGGATTGCTATGTATTTATAATATTGAGGTTCAATCATCTAGATAATGGGATGTATGCTTTCATTAGTACTCGCGAAATTTTTTTGCCTCTTCCTGTAATAAATGTTAATAATAAATACTCAAGTATGCTAATACCATAGGGTCCTCATGTCACGTTCTTTTTATGGTACGTAATACTAGACTTTCATCATATCTGGGTAAAGTATATAATAGTGCGAGGTAGCTCTTTAGGTTTCACCGAGGCTTTAGTATGAATATATGGGGGATCCGATCATAAAAAGGCTCAAATTTATAGAGCTATTATAAACTTTAGTCCCTGTATGATATCTATGCTTAACTAAGTTATCAACGTATTGAACCCCTCTGATTCATTTGCTGGCTGCGATGCTAGGCTTAGCTATATGTGATATCATACAATTCTTTACTATAGGAAATGGCACACATTTAAACAATGAAATATCTTTAAGTGCAAATGTTTATTCCAAAACTTTTATGCAGACACAAAAAGAATAGTTACATACGGGATTGGGATATCTTTTTCTATTTATAAAACAAAGTGGGAAAAAAAAAAAAAATATGGGCCCATCACTTTATCATGTATCGAATATCCTATATATTGCTTTATTTAATATCGAAATAATTACGTCCTTATTCTTTTCGAATAGACAAAATCGATAATAAATTTAAAATTAATGTAATTTAAATTAATTTAATTCAAAATTAGTCAATGGGGTGATTTTCTATCCCATTTAGGTTGTTGTGTTGATATTAGTTAACCTCCAGACTAAGTTCGCTAAGGTGCTAACGTCTTTTCCTGGCCACCGTCGTTGTTTGTCCATCACATCACTCGCGTCTGTTCTGTGGAATCTATTATTATTCATCTATTATTGATTTTATTATTATTTTTACTTTATATTCATTTATATTATTACATTTAATATCTTATTTTATACTATTAATTAAGATTTCATTCATTTATTGATTGATTATTTTTTTTTCCCACTTTATTTGACTCTTGATATTTATTTATTATTATTATTTAATAATTATTATATTAATAGTATTATATATATAATTTATCTATTATCATTGTTATCATATTATCAAATTACAATTTATATATTTGACATCATTAAGAAAATGCATATTATTATTATCCTTATAATAGCATTCGCTATCAAATTAGTGATATTGTATTATTTACTTGATTATTATTATTGATTCTATTATTATATTATTATTATCATTTTTTTATTAATTATTATTATTATTACTTCCTGAATTAATGTCCCATTCAATTCCAGAAAGTCACACTACTTATGTCTTATCACGAAAGAGTTAAAATATATTTATCACGAAAGTCACACTACTTATGTCTTATCACGAAAGGGTTAAAAATATATTCTCTTTCATGCCACAAACTTCTTTCATAAAAAAATTCAATAATCTTTCTGGAAATTCATATTGCTTTTTGATATAATTACACTAGCTTATGCTCCCTTCCTTATTAACTTCAGTTCTTTCAATGTTCAATAGCTTCTTGTCCCTTCAAAAGCTGAAAGTTTCTGGTCAGCATGGATAGCAATCTAATTCTAACTAAATAAAATAACAATGATTTTGCTCTGTCTTCTGTCTGTCTGTCTGCTGTCTGTTCTGTCTGTCTGTCTGTCTGTCTGTCTTCTGTCTGTCTGTCTGTCCTCTGTCTCTTCTCTGTCTCTGTCTCTGTCTCTGTCTCTGTCTCTGTCTTCTTGTCTGTCTCCTTTCTGTCTGCTGTCTCTGTCTCGTCTCTGTCTCTGTCTCTTCTCTCTCTGTCTCTGTCGTCTCTCAGTCTCCTTCTCTCTTCTCTCTCCTCGTCTCTTCATCATTTATTCCTCTGTCTCTCGTTGTCTCTAATAACACACTCTGTCTCTCTCTCGTCTCTGCTCAAATTATTTTCTCTCTCTCTTCATTTTTTTTTGTCATCGCCCGCGTTTCTCAATCTCTCCTGAGCTCCTCTCTTTCTCGTCTCCCTCCTCTTCTGATCATATCAGTCTCCTTCTTCCCTCCTGGTTTCGATCGCGGCACGTCTGGATTCACGACTCTCTTGTAATCAAATCTCTACACATTACAAAAAATCTCATCACTAAAAAAAGGTTTTCTTTAATAAAGAAAATACTAATTCCTCAAACTAGCTGAAACCCCAACAAGATATGGCATCTTCGAGGGGTGACCAACTCCTATGGTATGCTTAAATATGCATCAACCGACTGGAGTCGCTGGTGCTCTGCGCTCACTCGAACACGTTCATGACAAAAAAAAAAAACAAAAAAGATAAAAAGTCAAACGATATTATATTACATCTGTCACAGAGTAGAGTGGCTCCCACATATGTCTCTCGATCTCTCTCTCGCAACGCCTTTCTCATTTTACTTCTCTGAGCCCTCTCTCAGTGGTATATATTAGAAAAAATATCGTTGAGGTTTTGATGACCTTGTCCCCTCCTTTTGATTTTCTAACCAAAAAACTTGTGTTTTTGTATGATACACAGCGCCTTGGTATTAAACCGTCTCCTATCCAATAGGAATTACCCATATCCAGTTTTTCGTGCCAAAAAAGGGACCTCCTCTCACCGTTAGCCTTGTTCTTACCTAGTCCTCGCCTAATACTCGTAGGAGGATGGCCGTGAAAACGCATATTGACTATTGATCTTTCTGCTTCTCAGAACCACTAATGGGGGCGTAAGAAACCATTGATAGGATTTCAATACCTGTCTGTCATTCCCACAAAAACCGACAAAATCCCCTCAAAATATCATACATTATAACGACTGCTCACAAATGCTATTACCTCAATCAGTCATAAGTAGTAGACAATTTTCTATCTTTGTCTTGATTATTTTAAATTTTTTCCCTCGTATTTTTTCAGTTTCTCCAAATTTTTACTCCATGTGATTTTTCTCTAAAAAATCACATTTTCCTAATCTCACGCTGATGCAAACTCTTAAAGAGATGTGGAGTGTTATTGAGCAATCGGAGCTCGTAGAACGACCGTGATATCAACCGGGATCCCTGGGGGGCTTCTGGACCGTGATGAGCTTATTTTTCCACCCTCTTTGCGGTTTTTGTCACTCCTTGTGAATGTGAGTATGTATGCGTATACTGGAATAGGGTATCAAGCAAAAAACAAACACTTACACGCACACTTTGCAATAACACTTTTGAATAGGGTAGTGTAACTGAGCAATCGCGTGTAATCACCAAGTATGGTTTACACACATAAGAGGACAAGGGCCACTTTGATTAAAAAAAGGTAGTGTGCTTGAAGTGTAATAACCATCCCAGGTCATCGGTTGCCACATTACTATACCACACTTTGAAAGTAGTCGGGGTGCTGTATAGGTGTACCATCCCATGTTGTTACACCACACATGCAGCATCTCACTACTTTGAAAGGTAGGTGCTGTATGGTGTAACTCATCCCATGGTATGGTTACACAACCTTATCAGCAAACATCAGCACACTTGAAGGTGGTGCTTGCATGTGTGTAACCGTCCAGGTTAGGTTCAATACATGAGCATCACTTTGAAAGGTAGTGTGTTGTAAGTGTGCAACCGTCCCAGGTATAAACCTGTATTTAAGTATAAAACTTGTTGAAGAGTGTCTTAGGACGCTTCTGTGATATCAACGTTTCCTGCATCAAATAACCTGTATCCAACTCTTTCTGGTTGTTCCAAACCTCCATCTCACCCATCCTTACTCTATAATATCATTAAACCATTGCTTTTCCGAACCTCTCGGCCGTCGTAAAATTATTTTAGAAAGCTCGTTCCAAACCACTTTTCCAACGGGTCTCATACATTTCTTAAACTGCCTACTTTACTTTTACTTTGTCTCTCAATTCCATGTGTAACAGTAACGTTGTGTCATATTCCTTGACATATACTCTAAACTGGAATTGAACACATTTTCTCAACCTTCCTTTTTCCTCAATTGTTAAGAGTTCCGCATTATTAAAAAATGCCGGAATTTATATGGGGGTTTGCTTGAATTATTTTTATCCCTAGAACTTCCTTTATTTTTATTTCAAGCTTACTCTTGTGTATTATGAGGTAGGAATACTGACCCTTGCCTCAAAGAAAGAATATATTATTAAAGATATATTATATAATTAAATATTATATTATATATAATAATATATATAATATATATATATATATATAATATAATACTATATATATATTTTATATATTATTTAATATAATATATATTCTTAATAATATATATATTATATATATACTATATATTATTATATTTATTATAAATATCAATTAATATATATTATATTCTATATATATATATAATACTAATATATATAATATATAATATTAATAATATTATAAATATTTATATATATATAATATAATTATTTATTTATAATATTATAGACAGATATATTGATATATATATATATTATATTTATATATATAAGTATATATTATTATATATATAAATATATAGTATATATATAGAGAGAGAGAGAGAGAGAAGAGGAGAGAGAGAGAGAGAGAGAGAGAGATATGTAGTACCCCAGTGTACACTATTATGAATATATACAATTCCTTCACACCACTATAACATTCATTAAACACATCAACCGAAAGAAGAAATAACACCAGCATCACCTAAATTCACCTGAGAAATTTTTGAACTGTCAAACTAGGAATGTGTAAAGTTCTTGTTTGGCAACTACCTTTCCTTCAGGAATAATTATCAATAACCTAATTGGCACCTCTACCCTGTCAAGATTCCTCTCAAAGCAAATGCAACAACATCTTTTATTAGATTGCTTCGGCCTTGGCGAGCATCAGACAAAACTTCACAGCACTTAATTAAGCTAATAGATCTCTGGCCTGGCCAAAATGGTTGAATATTCAGTCCTTCTCGTCACCTTTGTTCGACCGATAATTTGCATTGACATATCATTCACGCTGGCCATCCAAAGAATCACACCAAGGAACCCCATCGATAAAAACTGAAGAGAAGTCATCAAGGAGCAAAGATTAATAGTGTTTGTCATCTGTGAAAGTGGATGATTATAGGCTCTATAGACAAAACATGAGATTGTTGCCTATAAACGAAGAGCAATCCCTTTCATGTGGTGGCGCAATGACGATGGGCCCCCACGGTTTCATTATGATCAGTGCTTGCAAGCAATTATTATAATTATCAGCCCGTCCCTCATCAGTCGAGAGAGACCGATGTTTAGGTATGGTGGGAATGTAGAACACGTCAAAAAGGAACAGGCTCTCGCCACAGATACTAGTGAAAAGCTTAATGTTTTTTAACATCACAATTTTTGAGAATTTTTGAATTTTGAGTATTGAATATATATCCGTCTATCTTAAAGGAGTATATTCTTATTATGTCATGTTTTGAGTCTGAGGTTTTATTTGGTCTTTTCAGCTGATTAAATTTGAGGTCTTTTCTTTCATTATGTTTATTCTTTATATTTTATAATGCAAGTTAAAAAATAAAAATTCTTGGTAAGAATTGTAATCATGTTAGAAACATAAAACAGTAGCTTGGCTTTGTTAATACTGTTGGAAAATGGAATCGGAAACTTTTTTTGATAAACTACAAACATAAAAAAGTTATTAATAGTTATATTTGATTTATTATTCCTTAAAGATAATTTTTTCTTAAATCTTTGGTGAATATAAAGGGGCTAAGTCTGGAGTGCGCTAGGATTCTGCGTGAGGGTTTGTTGTTACCGGTGGTAATGAATAGTAGTGAGGCTATTTCAAAATATTTACTATTTTTTATATTTACAGCGACGTCACGGATCATTCCACCACACTGTATTAGTTTTAAAATTAGAATTCACTTTACAGTTTTCTGAAACTGCTATATATATTTGTAAATGCAGATTGATAAAATATCGTTACTAGAAACATCTCTTATTCGACGTTCAACTGAATCAAGACATCATTTGCTAACTTTGACAAAAATAATAAAATAGGACACAATATTTGTCCACGTAAATAACGACCAAAATTTATAATCAGAATTTTATATGGCAGAATTAAACGTATAAATTTCCATATTAAATCACTTGACGTGTGAAAATTTATAGTAAGTAAAATGGAAAACAAAACTTTAAAAGCCGCAAAGTTCTTCTAGGATATATTATTAAGTATATACAAAGATATAATCGTATTACCCATAAATGTTTTAATAAATTTAAATATGACCTTAAATAAGCTACATAATGCGCCCCTAGACACCCTTGGAATATTGAATAAAGAAGAAGAAAAAAAGAAGAAAAAGAAGAAAAAAAAGTAGAAAAAAGAAAAAGAAAAAAGAAAAAAAGAATGAAGAAGAAGAGAAAAAGAAAAAAAAGAAAAAGCAAAAAAGCAAAAAGAAAAGAAGAAGAAAAACACATAACTCAACCTTTTCACTAAGTCGTCACCTCCCTACTTTAAAAAAAAAAAATTTATTTAAACCTCTTTAAAAAGTTCGATGCTGTAAGTGTTGTCGTCATCGGCAAAATAAACGACTCCTTCGTCAGTTTTAGGAATGTTTTCTCTTAACCAACTTACTGCTTCATTTCTCTGTAACACTCCTCTTGGTTTTATCCATCTGGGATCCTGTTAAGAGAGATAAAGAGAGAATTAGACAAAGATAAGAACAACTGATAACAAAAATCTATGCGAGATTTTCAGGCCAAGAACTAAAACAGTTAACTAATAGAATCAATGACTGAAGTATCATAAAAACTAAAATAAAATAACTATAATTTTTCTTCCAATATTCTATAAACTAAAATTCAGCAATGAATTTTGTAAACCTTTAAAAAAATTCATGCTGACGTTTAATATTTGTTTTAAATGTAATTATAATTTTTTAAGAAAAAAATAACTTTTAATATGTGTGTGTGGGAGGTAGAATGAATTTCCACAACTTAGGTTCTACATGTCGCAGGAGACGACTAAGAGGAAAATGGTAGCTGTGTTGTGGTTATATTACCACTTATGCTTTAGAAATGTTCATTCATACTCAAATTTCTGGCCCATGTTTGCGCACCTACCCTCAGTTCTGGGAAACCTAATGACAGCTCATAATGATTTTTAACAAATTTAACTCTTTCTCGACTTCGCGTATATAAGATCCATTAACAAATATATATTTTTTAAATTTTAATTTGACGGAATTCAACATTTTCTCATTTCCGGAGAACATTTAATTAATTAGGCTATTATATTAATAGCTAATTGGTATTTATAAACTTTAGGAAAAGAAATTCAAAATTAAAGGAATAATATTAAAAAAATAAATCCTTATTTTCAGAAAGAGAGAATCAGGATATTTAAGATGGAAATTCTTTATATTATCAAGAACTTTAATTTGTGTTAAACAATCCATAGAGAAATTTGATATTAACAATTGAAATAAACACAAAGTTTAGAGAATAGAAAGGCTTTTATGTCTCAAAGGTTGTTTGTCATTTGTGTTGTCAATGTTTTAGTGACGTGGTATAGTGTATACCTTGCTATAAACTCATATAATGAAAGAGGTTGACGCTCATCAAATCTTATTAGGATAGGGCGATTTTTTTGTACAGTGGGTCAGCTAGAACTTTGATTCGATAAAGAAATTCCCTAAACGCATACTATAAATATTTTAAAATTCACAGCTGAATTTTACATTCATTCATGTTATAAATTTACAAGTAGTGAAATTTTATGAACTATGAACCGATTTGACATATGATGTTCTCCCACCTCAAAATAAAACAAAAAAAACGTATATACAATTAAAAAACGACTGTAAAATCTTAAATGTGCTCTTACATTTTGATGCAATTTCCATTCCACTGGTGTCTGCTTAAACAAATGTGTATTTGGAATATTCGAAGTTTTAAGGAAATTTGTGACTAGTTCAGATTTCCCATTTGCGTCCTCAACAATAATCCAATGTAAGGCAGGAATGTGAAGAAATACATTTTTTAACCTTTAGGAAAAAAAATAAAAATTATAGTCTTCTTCTCCTTAGGAGCATTCCAGTAAGTAGGATTTTAAAAGTTTAAAGCTTTTGGAAAAAAGAAAAAAAAAAACAAAATATAAAGGACATCACACTTATACAAACATGAAAAAAATTTCATGCAATTTTGGTTTTTCTTTCTTTCTTTTTATAGTTTTATATTTGGAAGTTTAGTCATTAAATGCAAAATGTTAAAAACTGTTATAAGATATATAAATAAATAATAATAAATAATAATAATAATAAAAAAAAAAAAAAAAAAAAAAAAAAAAAAAAAAAAAAAAAAGTATTATGTTCAGTAAAATACGTGTCAATTAATAAAATATAACGACGGTATACATTATTTAAATTAAATAATAAAGTATATAATAATAATAATAATAATAATAATAAAAATAATAACCACAATCTACCTCCTATCCCCAGATTAGGGGTGAGGTGCGTAGCATACACCGGAAAAGAAAAGTAGTAAAAGAACATGACGCAAGTCGAAAAGAAAGTCCTTGTCCTCGAACTCGTTGCAGTCAGAAAAATCCACCCTAGGGTTTCACGAGAATGCGAAGGATTCTCACTGTGATGTCTCATCAATATGGGGTTCTTCCTCTGGGCAAAGCTCACAGCCATACCCCATCAAAAAACCCCGCCATTCACTCCTGTTTTGCATCCTTCTTCTCGATTCTGCCAAACTCACATTCCTTTCTTCACATCACACAACTTCCTAATGCGTTCATTCCTCATTTTACTAATTCTTCTCACACCTAACACGCTTATGCATTAACACAGGTAACAACTTACCCTCAAGCAAACCCCTAGTGCACTCAAGACTTAGATCCTTTACATACACCATTTAATTGCACCAGCCACCTTCCTACCACCCAAATTTTCTACTACAGTGCATTATCCGCTCCATTTTCATCCAACATATATCCTAAATATTTAAACTCCGATACTTGTTCCAGTTGCTCATCATCTAACATGACTTCACACCGCGGACTCTCCTCACTCACTACCATAACCTTACTCTTATCTACATTTACTTTCAAAAACTAATCAAAAATGTCAAACCCCTCAATCAATTCTCTCAAACTCTCTTAAGTACACAATAAGCAGGGCACCCTCCACTCTCTTCCTTCTCCATCATTCTAACACCTTCCCCTGCCAACCCTACCTCTAATTCTTTCATAACCCCATCCATATACAAATTAAATAATAATAATAATAATAATAATAATAATAATAATAATAATATAAAAATATTTATATTACCGTGTAAGTTCAGCCTTCTGAACAGGTCTTGCATGAGTTGGGGTCACAACGAATATTTTGGGAAGTTGTTCCTCAATATATTCTTTTTCAGGTACTCCAAATTGTTTTAAAAGAGACGTGAGAAAATTTACCTTAAAAAAAATGTCCTAATTCAGCATCTACAATAGTTGCAATGGTAATTATTATCATTATAATCAACTACCTCCTTTCCTCAGATTGGGGGTGAGGTGCGCAGCATACACTGCACCAGAAACAGAAAAGTAGTAGAAGAACATGCAAGTTGAAAAGAAAGCCCACTCCCCCTACCGTTCCATCCAGACTGTGAAGGACACTCACTGTGGTATATCGTCAATGTAAGATTTATCCCTTAGACCGGCGGTCCACAACCATACCCCTTCAGAAAACCCCGTCATTCACCCCTATTATGCACCTCTCTTTTCGCCTCTACTAATGGTAATTGTTGCAATGGTAATTATTATAATTACAGTTACTGAATTTACACTTAATTAAGAAGTTCAAATTTTACATACTTTGTGTTTTAATTCTGTGAACTTTGTTTCTGATGATTGGTCCACACTATGAGACACTGCCACACTTCTCCATCCGAAAAGTAGAATTTCTGAAAAAAAAAAAAAAATTTTTAAAAATGACTAATAAATATATTAACGCAAAATCTGTATTACACATATTAAAATATTGCAAAAATAATAATAATAATAATAATAATAAAATAATAATAATAATATAATAATAATAATAATAATCAATCAATCAAAAATACTTTATTCTCTCTATGGATTACATAGTTATGCTTACATAATAATATTAATACACTGGAATATATAGACGAGAAAAGGGCTACTAAAGGGACGTTTTCGTATTAAGCCTAAAAAAAAAATATATATATAACAAATAATAGAAAATAAAAAAAATAATAATAATAATAATAATAATAATAATAATAATAATAATAATAATAATAATAATAATAATAATAATAATAATAATAATAATAATAATAATAATATAATAATAATAATTATATTAATTTTTTTTTTAACTAAAAATAGTACATTTTTAATAAATAATAAGTTGGGAATAATATAAATTCTTCATATGCATTAACGAATTCAACTCTGATAAGAAGAAACAACTGATATATTTTCTACCATGTACTTTTTTCGAATTTTTATCTTTAGAAACGATAACATCTTTAGATTATCATTGTCTTTATCACAATTTGTCAATAATGTAGACTGACTCTTAGACTTTATCTTGTATTAACACAGCTAAATTTCGCCAAGTAACCATGAATGCGAAGAGGTTGAAATAATAATAAACATTGACACAACGTTGTTTGAAAGTTAAAAAGAACTTGTTCCTGTTCATTTGCATGTAAAAGTGACACTTATCCTTCAGACTTTGAATAGCAATCATTCTTCCAATTCTTATTCAAAAATGTGATATAAGTTACAACCATCATTTGAAATTCATTTCCAACTTTCTCTCTCATAACCCCTCCAAACCTTGTAAACAAAGGCAAATTGAGCTTTTAGGGGAGTCATTTAATGAGTCCAGTCAAATCTTTCTTCCGCTGAGATGATGATGAAAGAAACATTTAAAAAGAATATATAAGTAAAAATAAAACAAAAACGAATTGAGTAAATACATAGGTAATTATATATATTGATTTTTACTTAAGATTTTATAAAGTTTAACAGTTCAGCTTGACTGGTGTTGTGATTTTGCCGCTTAATAGGAGCGTGGGTGTGTTTCCCCCACACCACCCTTAACATTTTATGGTTCTCCCTGGAACATACAATTCTCTCAAACCGGTCGATTCCCAGCACACTCACCACTATAAATCCACTTAAAACAGACTATTATCCATTTTCCATATGATCAAACCATCTTAGTACACTCTAGTTTATATTCTAATTTACTACCTTTCTCACCCACAAAACTGCACCTAACAAGAGGTAACATCACTTCCTCAATCTTTATCAATTTTTTCTAACGACGAACTCTAAGATTTATCCATCTGAACAAATTGTACCTTAGATCTATACCTCTTATTCCACACCATAGTTTCACTACTAAAACATTAACATCTATATATATATAATATAATATATAATATATATATATATTATATATATATATAATATATATATATATATTATTTATAATATATATTAATATATATATATATATATATATATTATAATTATATATATATATATATTATATATATATCATTATATATTATATATTATATATCTTTCTTTCTTTCTTTAAATCCTTCTTTTGCCCAAGACTGGGGGTAAGGTGCGTGTTTATGCATCGGAAATGAACAAGCAAGTAGAAGAATGACAAAACTTCGAAAGGAAAGCCCAGCCTTACCGCCCTCTGTACCATTAATTAGTGAGACCTCGTCACAGACAGAAATCCCACCCTAGAGCTTATGGACAGCGACGGACCCTCACTATGGTAATTCGTCCCTCAATGTAAGGGTTCATCCCTGGCCCAGGTGAGCCACATACCCCCTCACAGAAACCCGCCATTCACTCCTATTATGCACCTTATTCTCGTCTCTCTCGGCCAAACTCAAATTTCTCTCCTTCAGACAATTCGTTCACCGACTCATCCACTTTCTCTTCGGGCCTCCCAGCCGTCGGTTCCCAACACAACTCGCCACTATAATCCGCTTAACCAACCGACTATCATTCATCCTTTCCACATGACCAAACCTATTCAACATACTTTCCATTATTCTCTCATTTACCCCCTTTCTTAAACACCACACAACTCTCTAAATCGTTCATCTTTTCATTTTATCAATTCTTCTCACACCTAAGCACGCCCCTAAAGATTGTCCATCTGAGCCATTAAACTTTAGATCTATAACTTCTTATTCAGACCATAGTCTCACTACTATAAAATAACACAGGTAACAACATAGCCCTCATGTAAGAACTCTACGCACTCAAGACTTAGTCCCCTTTACTTCACCAACGAATTTAAATTGCACCAGCAACCGTTCCCTACATTCAACTTCCTACTACACTCTGCATCGTCCGTTCCCTTCTCATTCTCAACACATACCCTTAAATATTTAACTCAGACACTTGTTCCAGCCTGTCACACACTCTTAACATAACTTCACACTGAGGGACTGTCCTCACTCACAACCATAACCTTATGCTTATTTACTACATTTACTTTCAAAACCGCTCCTTTACACACCCTGCCAAATCTCTCTACGAATCCTCTCACTCTCTTCGGATTCGCCACACAGAACCAAATAAAGTTATACTATATATATATATATTATATATATATATATATATTTATATATAATATTTAATTAATATATATATATATATATATTATATATATTATATATATAATATATATAATTAGAAGTTTAGAAACAATTAAATAAATATAAGACAGTAAGAGGCCACATGGGTCTATCGAGACTAGACTGTCCAAGGCACTCAAAGAATAAAAAAAAAACATGCTTCATGCAAATCACAAAGCACCCTTGGCTTGTCAATAACTTACATAGTATACGCAAAGTCTATAACTAAAGCTCATCTGATTGCATCAGGTTTTCAACTGAAAATTTTGGAATTTTGATTTCCCAATTCCCTGACTATCCCTTGCCAAATTCGCAAATTTTCCCTGACTCAGCGTGTTCGTTACTTTTGCCGTATAAAATATCTATAATCATTATTGTAGCCTATTTACTCAGTTACAATTACATTAAAATTATTTAAAATTTACTTTAGAAACTGTTCATCATCATGGATGAATTTTAAAAAAATATTTTACTTTTTTTAGTAATCAGCATATACCTTCCCAACAGCCGTCCAACGTCCTTTTTTATTTTTTTCTCCAAAAGTAAACAGTCTTATTTATACAAAAAGAGAAATAAATTAAAAGCTTACATTAAATGGACTAGGTGACTAACGTCCACTGTGATCACAAAGGTTCTAAATGGGGAGATTAAGGTTAAACTTTTTCTCTCAAGCATCTGAAATTTTGATTTTATAGCGTCTTCTTCTGTCAAAGCTTTCAGTTTTGACATCTTTCTCTGCTCTTTAAGTTTATAGATCTGTATGAATAATTTTCTTTTTTCAACCTTTTTATTCTCTTCTTCTTCTTGGTTCTGTTTTCACTCTTTGAGATGTTCCTTCATATCTCCCTATGGGGCAGTCTTACATTTGGTCAACATTTATCTGAGTAATATGAAGTTTTATGAATACTTTCATGAGATCTTATAGCATTGTGCACTGTTCTTTTGAAAAATCAGACTATGTTTCAGATTCTCCACTAAATTGCTTAATTTATAGAAACCCTCCATCCACTGTCGCATTTCCATGCGAAAATATCAAGTCCTAATTTAATAATTTGCCAAAATTCCACATAACATTGATTCCCAAGTACTATAGAAGAAAAAAACTAATCAGTCTCTTAAAAAGACAGAATAAATATTCCAAAAATTTTGAAATTTTAATTCAAGGGTAGAATGAGCTTCCCTGCAAAGTAGTAGAGTGTATTGTGCTTTTTTGCTTTCTAGAAATATAGGGAGCAGGTCCTAGTTAATCACATATTTACATTCATCGGCCCCATTTTAAATTTGAAGCTACTGCACATACCTGGAATACAGCTTTCAGATGATGCTGCTTTAATAGCATACTACTTAAAAGACATTTTATAATCCACCACCTTTAATGCCCATACTATTTCGATCTTAGCAATCATCTTTGCATGCAAAAAGATGAACTGATTGATAAACCTGATTTTGGTTAGGTTATTAATAGAACTCTCAGGGTCATTTACAATCGTTGAAGTAGATTTAGAGTTGATGGAATGGGCATAATTTTCAGTTGCACACATACTTTTCACTTAATATTTGTATTATTAGCCAAACACGTAAGCGAAAAAGTTTTTTCATGATGGTTTGGTCTGCTGAGTTTTGCATTAAATTCAATTTGAGTTTCCATTTCTTGAATTGGGAACACTTCCGGCTTTGTGCCCATGTTAGATAGTCAAAGTCTTTTTACACTACTTACAGTATGGCTTGGAACTATCCAGGCCTGTTACCCAACCACTGATAAACTGGTTGGGTTTCAGTTTGAACATCCAACCCTGGTCATTAAAGTTAGTTTTTTTGTTTGAAATCATTTTATAATACAATAATAATACTCAAACTGAACAAAAATCCAAATCACTTCTTTCACTCAAAAAAAAAAACACCTTAAAAGTATAATCCCTAAAAGAAAAAGATATAAACAGATTAAGTCATAAGTCATTACGTCTAAAAACACATCCATCACACCAACCACCTTCAATCAAAAGGATGAATTTGGAACAATCTCTAAAAACAGAAAAGAAAGCATAGTAAGGTAATGAACTAAAAATAGAAAGAACAGGATAGAAGTAGATTTATGAATGTCATTCCTCGCCCAACTTTTTCATTCACTTTAAAACATCTCTTATTCACAATTATAACAGTCAGAAAAATATATATAAATATGCAACTTGGTCCATCGATCATTCTTCATAATGTTTTGAAATTTTAAATTTC
>JABUQX010064899.1:0-2500 GCA_015478945.1 Trachelipus rathkii
AAAGCGCGGGAGATTTTTATATATAAAGTTGAACCCTATATATGGATAGAACAACCTCAGAATCCGTGGTGAGGACTCATTATATGGAGTTCTGTATCCAATTAATATTTTAAGATAATGGGTCGCAGTTAAGGCGTAGTGGTATCAAGTAGCACTTTCCACAGGTCTGGCAGACTAATCATATCTTCCAACAGTAATTGCAGGTGTGTACCTTAAGACGTTACAATCCATACCATGTATATATTAGATTACCCTTTATGATGCGGATAATTACTATATTGGTAGTAGTATCTTATAGGTAGCTACGTAGTTGATGTATACATGGCTATCATAGTAACAGAGGTGGGCATGCGTTACTGGTCAAACAATTAAGTCGTTATCGTTACACGCTGGTGAACAGATGGTGTGGGGGGGGGAGTCGTTGACCTGCGAAAGAAGGGGTAGCTTGCGTATTTGTCGTTTAACATTGTTGTTTCTGGGTATATATAAGTGGTGGGTTATTTTGGTTTTATTGCCGTTTTTGTCGTTGCTTGTTTGTTTGGAATGGAGTATATAAAAGTGGAACGGGTAAGTGCGCGGTTAGCTGGTTTTGTTGGGTGGGAGCTGTGGTGTGGTTGTGTGGGTGTTTTTGCGTTGGCTCTTTTGGGAGCTTTTGACACCTCACGGACGGTGGTATTTATATATATCGGATATCTAGGTAATTTTATTTCTGGTCTTGGTGTAAAAATATGTAGCATTAGTCATTCATTATGGTAAAAACATACCCTTCATCGGTAAGACTTAAGCGCACTCAAGGACTTGTGTCCGTATTTATGAGTATTTACATACCTGCCTTTTCTCTTCCTTTCGTCAAGTGTCCCTTCAGATCCCCCTTAACGCCATAAATTTCCAAATCTTATCGACACGATCCTTGCTAGAAATTTTTTTATGAAGGAATAACCTTGACTGGAGCAAGACTGATGGGCGAGCCAAGAAAAGTTACTAGTGGAATATATATAAGTGATGCTCTGAACCACCTTGAACTCATGTTTAAGATTTTGTTTTCCGGAGCGTGCAGCCATCTTGTTTTTCTTTATTGTAGCAATTTGTCGCTATTATTAGTTTATTATATCATTTGCTGCCATTATTATGTAATGATTTTGTCAACAATATATAATCTTCGTGTAAGAAAATACCAATAAAACCACAATAATGAGGCTCCACACCAGAGAACTAGGCAGCGTGCCAACTTGACCGGGCTAACTTTAGTGGTAAGGAACGCTAGAAGGATAAATTTTTAAAATTATTCATAATTTCGTAGCTAGGCTACGTTCAGCCTACGGCTTTGCCGATCAAAAAGAAATATCAAAATTTGAAGCAACATTTTTATAATTCTCATAGTATTTTTAAACGCGTTTAAGATTCATTTCACTATTTTTTTTTTTTAATATTTCTATGTAAATTTATATATAACTTTACATACATAAATTAAATATATAGATATACTTTTATTTGTTTTAGTTTTCATTACTTTGGTTCATTGGCTTATTGGTCTCTGACGTCATGAAATATGATGACGTTTTTCTTTGAAAACTGTCTTCGATAAGTGAATCCGAATAAAGGAAGGGTGGTTTAATAAATAGCAAATTTTTTTTCAGAAGATTCTATATGCATGGAGGAAATGCCTTATTCGAGCTACCTTTACGGAAAGTCAGACGAGTTTTCAAAGTTGCGTTCATAATTACGGGCCTTAGTTTCCTTTGCACCCATCCAACCCAACATTTTTAATTTGCAGCCGGTCCACCTTCCTACCGATTCACAAACTTTTCCCCTACAACTCTGCATCATCGTTCCCTTTTCATCCAATCATGTATGAAAAATAATTTAAACTAGGCTCTATAACTCTTGTTCCAGCTGCTCATCACACTCTAACATAACTTCACACCGAGATGTCCTCACTCACAACATGAACCTTACTTCCCTCCCCTTAAAAAAAATCTACATTTACCTCAAACCTTCCTTTTACACGACCCTGCCTAAATCTCTTTCTACACCGGATTCTCCAAACTCTCTCGGATTCGCCCTAACAAACCAAAGTATCAGCAATCAACTAGCGCCTGCAAAATAAAGTTTTTACTGGTTCCAGCATACATTTTCCAACGATGAGCTCCGGCTGGACCAGTGCAATGCTTTCTCAGCTGGGAACCAGTTTTCAATTTCACTACTGGAACCGTGTTGTGTATTAAGCTATCAGATTTTTTCACAAATCCAGTAGTTAAATCTTTCAACTGGGTCCGTCTGGGATTATCCTATGGCAAGAACCAGTATGAACCGCTATTATTTTCTCAGCTGATCCACTCGAATTTCGCCTTCCTTTCTTCACTATTACCAGTCGTAAATTTTTCAGCTGGATCATCCTGGAATTACTAGCAGACCAGTAGGACCCGCATTCTTTTCAGCTGGATCCAGTCGAATTTCTTACCTTATCCAGCACTGTCACCAGTTGGGCCATACTGGAATT
>JABUQX010064899.1:7500-25000 GCA_015478945.1 Trachelipus rathkii
TATAGATTTCAGGACAGCCCCATGCCACCCGATTCAAATGTAATCACAGGCAATGCGCATGAGGACACCTGAGAGAGGAGAGGAGGAGGAGTGCAGACAGTCGTCTACGGGTTGAGTTAGAGGAAAATAGGAGGCGGAAGAGATTTCTCCTTTTTCAGTTGGAGAATAGCAACGAACCAACAGATCGAATACAAGAGGAGGAAAGGGAGATTTACAGAAGTTCTAGAGATGTTTTTGGCACGACGCCAAGAAGATTTATCAGTAAGGAGAATCAGGAGGTTTAGCAGACTTTCGTTTGAATGAAAGACCGCTTTGCTCGACGAAGAGTATCCTCTGCAACGATTTCTAGCTGAATGAAATTGGCAAGAGTGATAGAAAACGAGAGATTTTTCCATCCCCTGATACGATGTACTCTAGCCTTGGAAATGACCATAGCGCAAGCACGAATCGAACCATGGAGTTATGAGGAGAGAAGATTTAGTGAAGAAGGAATGAACCTGCTCATACCATCAACGATGACAGCTCCCACCTTGGCCGGTGCCGGGGTGTCTGTTGATTCAAAGCAATCATTTCAATTATAGCTAGCGTAGAAGCGTCGCAAGCGCAAGGCCCCCCAATCGGCCGATCAAAGTTCAAGAAAAAACATATATATTATAGATAATATACTAATATATAATATATATATATATATATATATATATAATATATTATATATAAGTATTAATATATATATATATATATATATATATGATATATATATACATATTCTATATATATTATATATATATATATATTATATTATATAATATATAAATATATATATATATACTATATATATATATATAATATATATACTATATATATATATATATATATATATATATTTAATTTTAAACCATACACAAGAAAAATATTTTTCTATCATTATATATATTACTATATATATATATATATATATATAATATATATATATATATATATATATAATACTTATATCTATATTACTCACCATCACTAATATATATATGGTATATATACACACCCTACCTATATATTATCGGACTTTCTTCTTGTAACCCGAGATTGGCTATAAATCCCATCAAAAGTGTTCGCGAGTTGGATCAAATATAAACGCTTGAAGTTTTTTAGTCCTTTATTCCATCCTAACCAAATCAATAAAATGTTCTCAAAAACTAAACGGTTCACAAAAAACCGTTCCAAAAAAAACCTGTTATACGGATAAGCTAAGTTACTTAAAATATTAATGAACTTTAAAATAATGTTTTAATAACATTAATCTCGGTAGTATTACCTTTCCTATGAAAGCTGTTGACACCTTTATTCAAATATAAAATACATCTTTAATATATTTTATGAAACATATAAAAAAATCTCAAGAATATATATTTATAATTTATATTTTCATTAAACAATAAAAGTATCAATTACAATATAATTATATTTTAATAAAATAAAAAATACAATTATTTCAATATAAACAAGTCAAACAATAATTCATTTTTAATAACATAAAATGTTGAAGATTTAAAAATAACAGACTTTACATATTCTAAAATTTTCATTATTTATTATTTTCATTATTATTCTTTATGAAATTATTATTCTGATCAGCATTGGTATGTATTTTATTTTTATTATTCATAAAATTATTAATATATTTTTTTATTCATATATTATTATTCTTATTATTATTATTATTATTATTATGATTATTTTAACTTATAACTATAGTTACTTGTAAGAATATGGGTGGGAAGTTGGTAAGGGAGAATTTCTTATTTTTGTCTACTTCTGACAAAACACAACCTGTCTTTATAATTTACATTTAATTTTAAAAAATAATATAAGAAAAGGAAAAATAATATATATATTATATATATATATATATATATTAATATAATATATATATATATATATTATATATTATATTCAGATATATATATATATATATATACTATCTATATATATATAAATATATATAGTATATATATATTGTATATATATATTATATATATATATATATATATATAATATATATATTATATATATATATAGTATATATACTATAATATATTATATTATATATACTATTATATTATAGTATTAATATATATATAATTATAGCTATATAGATAATTATATAGTTATAATAATATATATATATATAGTATATATATATATAATATATACTTACTTAACAACAATATTTAAAAAATAGTATAGATTTTCAGCATGACAATAAAACCCGCCTAAAAATAAGTACTTCGTAGGAGACAATAAAGAGTCTCTAACACTAGTTAACCTAAGAGGCTAAATTGGCTCATAGACTTGTTTCCTGAAGCATGTGATAGACCGAATCGAATGAAATTTCTATGATCTGGCCTTATAAAAAGCTCGCTCCTCCTGGCCCTCGGCGTCCCTACTCTACTGCTCATTTACTCCCTAAATGTTTTCTCTCTTTCCCCACCATTCCTTCTAGCATTAAGTTTCGAAATGGATTTACCGATAATTCTGGATTTAAATCCAGATGGATATCTAAAAAAGATTTATTTTGATTAGGAATTGGATTTATTCCCGAAATTAAAAATCGTGACTCACAAGGATCTTACGAAATCTTGGACCCTGTTTTACGAGCAATAAAACATAGAAAATGCCAATGAAGATAATAAAAAAGCGATTTCAGTTAAGCAGAAGTGTTGCAATAGATCTTAAGCTTGAGAGAGTGAAATGCTAAGCAGAATTTATTTGAATTATAGGTTTTTTATGATCAATAAACCTATTTATTGATTTTATTTATTGAGAAATATAAAATTCACAATTTTGAGCTTCACAAAAAAATTAACAATTCATAAAGGATTTTAATTCTATTAGCACTCATAAACATACTAATTCAAAATTATAGAATTCATAAAGGTTTTTAGTCTTAATGTTAAGCCGATATAGAATATAGATTCCACTTCTTGTGAAGTAGATGGTCTATATGGAATAGGTGGTGGCATAGGAGGTTTGGGTATTAACCCTTTCGCTCCCCACGTGGATTTAAATCTACGTAACTTGATTTAGAATTTTCGACCTTATTCCCTTTAGCATAAGGACCATTTTTGCATGAAATGACTTGAGAAATATCAGACAAACGCGAATATACTCTTAAATGTAAAAACAAAACTGTCAATAGGCTTCTGGGCTTGATGAAAGGCAGATATGTGTCATTTTTTCGTCTGATGAGCATTTTTTGGTATTTTTTTCCATAGGTTTTATTTAATTTTCCCTAATTAAATATTTTCTATGCTAAGAATTTTTTACTTCACATAAATATAATTTAATATATATATCATAAATAAAATGTTTACACGATATTAAATAGTTATTTCAATTTTAACTTGTTTTGGGCACGAAAGGGTTAATGATTGCCTAAATTTTATGGGAGGTTGTACCAAGGGTTCAATTTCAATTTGATTCTGTGGGGAATATTGAACTGGGGTTACCTCTATTGGAAGGGTTGAAATGGGTATATTATGCAATTGAATATCTTAGTGTTCATGCTTTAATTCTTTCAAACATTTTCTACACAATGCTTTTCTATAAGACCAAGTCAAATAAATAATCACTATGATGAAAATGAATAAAATAACACTAGTTGCTCCTCCACCGATATAGGGAATTAATTTAACTTGAGAAAGATAAGGAGTTAATGGGTGGATGGTATTATTAATACTGTCCAGCTTTTATTCCAACGAACTCTTTCATTACTGAGAATTTTGGGAACAATGCTGAAGAGGATATTTGGTAAAGCAACATGAGTTAAAAAAATTAAACAAAACTTTATCAGATTGGGAGATTAATTTGAAGTTAATGAGAATTCTTCAAAGTGATGGGATTTTAAAGTTGATAATTAGCAGAGCGAATAAGCTCTGATTGACTTTTGATGAGGTCTTTTCGACGCATGGATATAGAAGCTCATATTTCTGGGCTAAAATGATAGTGATAGTAAAATGTCCAGGGGTTACTGTAAAAGGTTCTTTTGGATTTGGAAAAATTGGTTATATGACGAGAAACACTCACGTAGCGTGGGAAATTAAGCACCGCAAACGCGATAGCAAGCATGTTTTGGAGGGAGCGCTCATATGGTTGTGATTGAGGGCAAACGTTGTTTTCCTATGTGAGGGCATACAATAATCGTCGACTGAATTCGCTAAATAAGTATATTTCTTGTCTGTCATAATTAACTGACACACGATAATTATTCGTGTATTATAAACTTATTCGAACGGACGATTTCGATCTAAGAGAGAGAGCGTATTGTTGGGAACGGAATTAGCTTATATGAAATCAAATTTTCATTTTGAAATGAAATGAATTAAGTGTAATTAATTCGTAATGGGTTAAGTGGTTGATTTTATAGTCCATGAGTTTTGTCAAAAATGAATGGTATGTTGATGCTTCTAACGGTATAATTGGATGTAGTTTGTGTTTTTGTCCATTTAGTTATATATGGGTAATAAAAAGATAGGTGAATGATCCATACACATTAGTTATCTTTGTTTTAGCTAATTGTAATGAGGTGAATAACTAATTGATGTATCATTGTAATACTGTTTACTGAATGTTCAACTAATGTAAGTAATGATTCTAATACTACCTAGTTTATTAATGTATGTTATGGGTTTGTAAAAGTGATCTGTTTTGAAATCAATAATTTTTTGTAGTTAATTTGAAATTCTGTTAATGTTCGGGTATTTGACTTTAATTGTTCTTTTAAGTTCATTGATTAGTAAATTTGAAGTACTCGCAAAGGTTCCTAAATGTTTATTTTTTTTTCTCTAAAAAATTTTTAATTTGTTTATCAGTCGCGGTACCAAATAAAATTAAGAATATCTCCTCCCAATTCGAAAGCAGCTCGTTTGTATTTTGTTTGGGAGTGAATCCATGGTAAGCTTTTAATTTCGGCTAATTTAAGGGATATTACTTTAGTTCTAATACTAATGAGTTGAAATTCCCATTTATCGTGCCCTTGGATTTAATTGAATATTAATAAAATTATCCATTAAACGAAGGTAAAAATTTATCTTTTAAAGTACTATCATTTAAGGTTCTATAAATAGTCAGTTTTTTATTTCTGATGGGCCATACTCTAAAGATACACAATGTAAGTCAAGACTATCCTTCACTAAATATTTACTTCACGCGCAGTGGTATACCAATATGAATACCTTGGCAGTACTCTGTTTCTTCATTTAACATTTGTCGAAGATTGATCAAGACTGCAGGTATACAGAAGGGTAACGCTTTAAAGCTGGAATTAACATTTTCATTTCATCCTGAAATGATTATTACTTTTATTTAACATGATACTATCTGTTTCATTTAAAGAAAAATTAATAATTAATTAATTTAAATGTATTAAATTCTTTTTAAAGTTACCGTTAATTTGACTAAGAATTACATTTAATTTAAAATTTAAAATTTGAATCAAGTTTGATATTTCTCAGATAATTTAATAAATAAATTTATAAAAATGAAATCAAGTTTGATAGGTTTCTGATAATTGAAATAAAATAAACTTTATAAAATAAAATCAAATTCGATAGGTCTTGGATAATTAAACTAAAGATAAGTAAGCTTTAAATGAAAACTTAAAAATTATTAACATTCTGATTATAAAGTAAAATCAAAATTAAAATTAAATAAGCTTTAAGTGAAAACTTAAAATTATTAACGTTCTGATTATAAAGTAAAATTAAAATTAAAATTAAATAAATCTTTAAGTGAAAACTTAAAAATTATAGCATTTTGATTATAATTAAAATGAAAATTAAAATTAAATAATCTTTAAGTTAACTTAAAAATTATAGCATTCTGATTATAATAAAAATGAAAATTAAAATTAAATAGTCTTACTTATTATAAAAAATTCTGATTATATAGCATGAGGCTAATTAATATTAATAAAAGCTGATTATATAGCAATGTCATTCAATTTCCATTAAATCAAAATTAAAAAAATTCTTAATATTAAATAAACAATCTGATTATATTTTTATTATTCTAATATTAAAACGAAATTTTTCGATTTTTATTTTGTTTTCTTTTAAAATAAAAAATAATAATAAAAAAAAATATTACTAATAGTAAAAAAAATAAAAGTATATAAATTCAAAATAAAATTTTTCGATTTTTATAAGATTTTTCAGTAAAGTAAACGTTTCTTAAAATAAATTTTGTTGGACGCGGCAGTCGATTATTTTTATGGATTTTTAGTATAAGGAAAGAACAGTAAGAATACCTGCGAACAAAAAAAAAAAAATTCGAATCTTAGCGAACATATAAAATTTGTATACTTATACTAAATGATGATGAATTGAAAAGTGTAAAATTGTGTATTTTGTGTGATATGACATAATACAAAACTTAAACCTAAAGGTTATAAAAACAAATAAAATAAAATAAAAGGTATTTATTTACAAAAATGTTTTACAATGTTAAGAGTTTTAACTCTTAGGAGGTAAGTAGTAGAGCCTATTTCCTCTTCTAGTCATCTCCAATGGCAAAACAACTGGGGTCTCTGTAATTTTGTATCAAGCGACTCCTGTTGTTGTTTCTTAGTTCCTGTGTAGAAGATTGATAGAGATTCTGCTCTCTTTTGTCTTGTTGGCTTCTTGTAACTCTCGGTTCCCACATCCCTCGGACCTCTGAATGGCTAAGGTCTATACGACGGATCTTCTTTTCTATCATCTCTCGGACCTTCAGATGTTGATAAATTCATAAAATCTTCTGGAGGTGTTACCTCATCATCTTTGGGAAGTGCTTCAGCGGAACTTGGCACATTTTCCCCTACAGCTTCTTCTGCAAGTGGTGTTACCAAAGTATCCTCTTGTACTTCTGCAATGACAGGCTGTTCCTCATGTTCAGAACTGTCTGATATATATGAATCCTCTTGTCTGATTGGTGACAGAGATGGTCTATATCCTCTCACTTGAGTTCTTGTTTGGGGAGTAGAATTCATCAATCTACTTCCTTGAGGTGTATTAGGTTGTACTTGGTTACAAGAAGTTTGTGTTTCTACTGATTCTGCTGTTCTGTGTTGAATCCTGGTCATAATGTTTTGTTTGTCATAAAAATAGGTGGAATCCAGGAAGAATGGTTGGAGATTTCTTGATCCTTCTGTTGGTCGACTTCTTCAGGTTCCACTCTTGTTCTTTCCGTTGTATCTTTTGGGGAATCTAATGTTTCTTGAATAGCATCAGGATTCCAAATCTCATCATTATCAAAAGAAAAATGAGATTTTGTAATATTTTCTACTGGAATTATTTTTACATTATCCCGGTGAACCGGAAATAACTTCGTTGAATTTAAACATGAAAGCATAAGTTTATTAGGCTCTTTTATTTGATTACAATAAAAGGTCCTTCAAATCTTCTGTTCATTTAGAACTTTGTTCTGGTTTCTTTATAGCATTTACAAAAAAAACATAATCGCCCACTTTTATTTCTCTTTGTGTGGCATGTTTGTGTTGCTGTCCATCTTAATTGTTTCCCTTTTTCTAAATTTTCTCTTGCTAAGTCTCTTATTGCTTCCATTCTTTCCACTACACATCACTTCATCCTGATTGAAATTTTTCTATTCAGATTTATTTGTAAATGGAGAGACATAAGCAGCATTTCGTAGGGAAGTCTCTTTATATATCATGAAGGACAAAAATGTGGAGATGATCAATTGATCGATTTATACGACGTGTATCTAATAGCTATTTGGCAGCAAAAGACTAGGTATTTGGACAATTTCGATGATTGTCTTTTACAAAAAATGACGGAGGAAATTTTCTATATCCGCATTCAATCTTTCAACCCCATTTTGGCTTGGTTTGTAGGGCAGAATATTAACGCTTTTATCCTCCAAGCTTTTACACAGCTCTTTTGAAGGCAGCTGACGTGAATTCTGGGGCATTATCCGAAGCTAGTATTTCTGGGCTCGAATGCCGACATATCACTTTTTCTTGTAAAGCTTGAGCAAATTCTTGGCTTGTTCTTGATTTACAGGCAACTAATTCGCAATAACGTGTCAAAACATCTCTAAATACGAGAATGTGTTTGGCACCTGAAATTGAACATGTGGGAAGTTTTTCTATACTATCCACATGTACTCTGGAAACGGAGTATAAGGAAGAGGCCATCTGTTGATTTCTGCTTTTGGAGGCCTAGGACCTTTAACTTTAGCACAGGATACGCACTGAGAACAGTACTCCTTAGTAAGTTTATGTAATTTGGGGAAAATGTATCTTTCTCTAACTCGTTTTTCAGTCCTTTGCTGTCCCATGCCCATTCCAAGTGAGAATGGCAGATGATCAATCACTGAGTAGATCATGCTATCTTGGACCTGTATTACATAAGGTTCCTTTCTGGTTGCAGTAGTAACCCACTTTCTTATACGGAAATTCGTCGTGGATTAAGTTATTGGTCGGATTTTTCTTTTAGCTCAAACCTTACTAATTCTTTAATCTAAGGGCAAATTTTCTTGTCTCATATTGAAAGTTTTCTTTCGTTAAAATCAAATCTTTTCTTGAACAAAAGTGCCTTTGCTCCTTTAAAGAAATAAACGTTTGGAGCTTTTGCTGGGTGCCTACTCAAATAATCAGGCGGTATGTTTGTTTTTCCTGTCTTATATTTTATAGTTGTGAAAAACTATTAACAAATAAATTCCAACGGGCTAATCGTCCCGTCTGTTGCTTATTACGAAATATAAAGCAAAGAGGTTGATTATCAGTTAATATGGTGATGTCGTAACCAAACACCGTATTTTTAAACTTCTGAAGTGAAAAGACAACAGCCAAACATTCCTTTTCTATGGTATCATAGTTTAATTCACTGTCTCTTAACACTCTTGATACGAACGATAATGGCTTTTCTTTGCCATTGTCCGACAGTTGGTAAAGAACTCCTCCAATTCCATAGTCACAGGCATCTGTACCTATAAAGAATGGCTTGGAGTAATCTGGAAAAGTTAACTGAGGTTGAACAACCAATTTCTCTTTTAAGAGTTCAAATGCTTTTTGGTGTTCTTCCTTCCATTCAAACTTAACATTCTTCTTTATTAAATTATATAATGGTTTCGCAATTAGTGCAAAATCACAAATTAAGAAGTGAAAATACGAGAAAAAAACTAATAAAGATTGTGTTTCCTTAACACTTGTTGGAGGGACAAAACTCTTCATCGATTCTATCTTCGCTGGATCTGTGAAATATTCCGTCTCTTAATTATTTTAATCTAAATAATAGTACTGAGGTCTGTAGCAAGTGACATTTTTGTCAATCTTAAAACTCTCAATTTGTTTTCTCTAAATGCAGTAAAACTTTCTTTAAGTTTTCAAAAATGTTCTGTTTTATTTTTACCCATGGATTAAGACAATCCGTCTAAATATACTCTGAGCGATAGGTTCCCTAATAAATGGTTCAATACTGACTTGCTATTGTCCTTGCTAAGGTAAACTTGGGGGCATTTCTATGCCACAACTAATAATCTGTGGGCAGATTAATCTTTCTTGCTACGGAATGCATTAATTTCTGGTTTCCCTCGCTCGACTCGAGGGAATGTAAGCATCTATCCAGTCACAGCTAGTAAAGAATCGTACTGCTTTCCTAGGCGACGAGAATATTTCGTCCTATTGAGGCAATGGGTACCACATCCTGGACGCTGAAAGAGTTTAAGTACCGATAGTCAATGCAAACACGAGGTTTGTTTGAATTCTTTTTGGCCACCACCAGTAGCGGAGAGCTATGTGGTGAGTAACAAGCCTTAATGTATCCCTTTTTCAATGCTTCATCTGTAAAATTATCGATGTCTTCCAAATAGCGATGAGGGAGACGATACTGTTTTCTAAAAATGATCTTTGAAGCATCTGGAGTAAGTTCTATTTCAAACTTCTGTATGGGACAGACAGGAACTGCATCATCGTCTAAAGCAATGACGTCTTTGTATTCCATTAACAAGTCCAAATGTTCTTCTAATTGTTCAGGTTTCTGTAAAATAGATACATCTGCATCTTCTTTACTTAAATTTTCTGTAATAATTTCTCTGTATGCATTTTTCAACTGTTTATCTGACAGATTTTCTGAGCAGGTTACTATACAAGTAGATCCTATTTGCTTATTTTCTGTAGCAGTATCAGTTTTATTAAAATATTCTTTTTCATTATTTTTAAAATAAAGGATGACAGAATAAGCTGGACAATTTGCATCACAGCTCAGATACAGATCAATGGATTTCGCGAAAAGATCACTCATTGTTTCTTTTTCCAAGGGTAGTTCAGTATCTGCAAAATGATAATGGCCCTAAGGGAAAAAGACGGTGTTCATTAAACACTTCTTTTCCAGTTTCAAAATTCTTTATTGCTCAGTCTTACTTTCAGATACGCTAAGAAATGGAGCAGCGTGGCCATTGTTTCTTCTACTTAATAACAATTGAACTCTATTTCTTCATCTGCTATTAAAGGTCCTTCCTCTACTGGAGGAAGTTGTGAATTTCCTTTGTTCTCTTGAAGAACAACATTATTTTTATTTATTTCTATCTTTGTAGGCTTTTTCAATGAGCCTTTCATAATTTCTGTCTTTGTAGGCTTTTCCAATGAACCTTTATTAATTATTCTCTTTGTAAGCTTTTCAATTGAGCCTTTATTAATTATTCTCTTTGTAGGCTTTTCAATTGAGTCTTTATTAATTATTCTGTTTGTAGGCTTTTCAATTGAGCCTTTATTAATTACTGGTGTACAGCTATCACTGTAATTCTTTATTTTAAACTTATTATTCCCATTGGAATTATCTATGAAATCTTTCTATGATTATTAATTATTCTGTCTTTCGTAGTTATCTTTTCATCTTGATTCATGAGAAAGTAACTTCCTAACTTGGCAAAGATTTTAACTTTTATTTCATTATCCTCTTCTTTAAGATTTAAATGTGATGAAGAAAGGTCTATGGTTATAGGTAGGTTAGCCAAAAGACTTGTACCTAATAAAATTCCATTCCAAGCTCCAGTACTTTCAGTTTTACACACTAAAAAGGTGACTGGGTAATACTGTTGGTGTAGTCTCAATAGTAGATCAACTTCTCCTATAGGATGGATCATCTGTGTTCCAATCCCTTGGACTATAATACTAGCCGCTTTAAGAGGTAGTTTAAATCTTCCTTCTTTTTCTATTTCTTTTAATCTATCCATTGAAATTAAACAGGTTGTGCTCCCTAAATCTAGAAGGCTATGAACTTCAACCTCGTTTTTGACCTTTCGCCTGGAGTCAAAAAAATATTGAAAAAAAAATAATGACATTCCCATTTTTGGTGTCTAATTCCATACACCAAAGAAAACGGATGTTACTAAAACAATCTCTCTTCTTTAACTTGGGACAATTTCAAGCTTAAAACATTTCTCCTTAATAAAATATTCATTTCAAAAATTGTTTCCCTTTCAAAAAATTTTCCTCTCTTGTAGAGAGATCTGGTGCAAAAAACTGTTCATTCTCTTCTTCTTCATCTTCAGTTCCAGATATTTCTTCATGTTCTGGATCAGCTTGATGATTTGTAATCAAATGAACTCTAGTTGTCTTCTTAGGACTCTTACCTTGATAGCTACGCTCATTCTTTGAGTAAGAGTTTGACTTTCTTGTATTCGAATCATTTTTTGTCTCGACTTTTCGAGCTTTAACCCCATTATCAAAATCATTGGGGTTATTGTATGGTATTACCATGTTATTTTCATTTTCTTTAGGGATCCACACAGGGGCATTCTTACAATTAGACGTCGAACCCCTGGCGTGGAATTTCCTACATACTCGGCAATATGTGGTATTCCAACCACAGTTTTTGGAATGATGTCCTAGAGATTCACATTTTAGACAATAGTCCATTGACTTTATCTCTTTACTGGAAAGTTTCTTAACTATTCCTTTATTATGTCTTATATTTGGAGAAGGGCTTGTCCTTTTTCCTGAAAATTTAGAAGTATTCTCTTTATTCCCCCATTCCATGCTCTTGTTCTTCATGGAAGGGTTATACATGGTTCTTTCTTTTCTAATCATGTTTATTATTGTTATTGTCTCTGTTTATAGAATACTCAGCTGTATTTCTTCCAAGCTTGTTCTATCTATGTTAGTTTGAATAAGACTCCTTGGTCTATCTGGCTAAGCTTTCTCCAAAATTTCTACGAAACTTAAGTCAGGATTAAAAATCTTTAATACTTTTTCTCTCAGTCTTCTATGATCTCTGAGGTCTTCCATACTCTCTAATATCTTAGTCATAATTAAGATATTTATTTGTTGAGAAGTAAATCCAAAGGAAGTTTCGATATCGATGAGTTTTCTCTGATATTCCCACAAGAGATTCTTCAAGTCCAACATGAATTCAGTAAGAGTTACATGTGGTTTTCTCCTAAATTTCATGAATTGTTTCAATAAACAGAAGATTGTCTCGGCTTTTTCTGGCTTGAGAAAAATCTTTAATTGGATCAAAAAGTCTTCTAGGTTCTTGCACCTAGAAAAGCTGCTATCCTTGAGAATATATTGTCTGGCCTCTGATGTAAAATCAGAAGAGATTGTAGTCTTAGCAAAGTCTATTTTCTGTCGTTCAGTTATTAGGCCTAACGTGCGTATCTTCTCTTGTAACGTAGTTAGGTAATCCTCAAATTTAATACCAACCCAGACTTGTGTCTTGGTATTTCTTCCATACAATTTTAGTTCTTTGGGTATTTCTGGAAATGCAGGTGTAAACACATTACTTGGGTAATATCCTCCATAAGGGGATCCATATGGGTATGGATTGTAACCGGGTTGCATTGTTGGAAGAAGTTGTTGCCAGCCTGTGGAAGGTGGCTGCATACTTAAAGGATTATTTAAAATATTTTGGGATGGTCCCCACGGATTCTGAGGTTGTTCTCCATATAGAGTTTCACTTGGTTTGTTCTGACCCCAAGTTTCACTAAACTCACTTCTATTATTAAAAATTTCTGTTTGGCCATTCCAGGAAGGATAAGTTTTCTTTTTATTTGAAGGGGGTGTAGCCCCCGCTGTCTTTAAATGTATATTAAAAGTATTGTCCAACACATTTGTCTTTTGGAGCACCTTAGGTATTTTTTCTTTAATTTCTGTCTTTCCTGGTTGATGCCAATCCCATGCTGTTTTCTGATTTGGGTTTAAAGACATTGTATCAATATTAGAAGGAGGTAAATATAAGGGAGGAAGCCCCATATCCTTTTGTGTGGGTTCCTTTATCTTGGGTTTAGCCCCAGTATTCTCTTCTATATGTTGTTCATCAGTAGTCTTCATTTCTGTTATGTCATGTTCTTCATCCTTATTAATATCTTCTGTATTTTCTTCTTTATTTATATTATCCATGTTTTCATCCATGTTTTCATTTTCTGAATCTTTATTATCTCCTTCAGGTCCTCCTGAAGCTCCATTAGGGTCAACTGGTCCGGCTATAGCCCTTTGAACCAGGTAGCATAGAATGAGAAACAATGTAGAAAATATGAAGACTGTTAAGACTATTGGTTCAAACATAGTCATGATTAAACTTTAATTAATTCAAGTTAATCAATTTATAAAGTTTCTGAATTATTAAACAATCCTATTTGTCGTGTTGGATTGTTAAAACACTATAAAGTTTTCTCAACTTTTTTATGTCGCCCTGTTTCTATTGAGCTTGTGTTAATACAAATCAAAGTTTAAAGAAATATTTTAAAATCACCAAGTTTCAAAAATATTTTTTCAAAATATTTCAAAAATATTCAAACTGTTTTCCAATATTTCAAAAATTTTCTATTTAAACTCAAACACAGGAGTTAATAATTATAATTATTAATTGAAATTATTTTTTCTAAGTGTTTAGTTATTAATATTATTGTTTATTAATACACTTAGTTGTTATTCAGTTTCAATTATTAAACACTGTCTATAGTTATTCACTATTAAATTTAAACACTGTTAATTGTTATTCCCTATTAAATTTAAATAATGTCTATAGTTATTCACTATTAAATTTAAAAATTTAAAATTTAATTTTAATATAAGCAAAAATCGCCAAGTTTCAAAATGAAAATATTTTTCTATCAAATTTGTTTAAAAATATATCAAAGTTCTATTTAATAATAAAGTCTACTTAATTAAATTGTTATCTGTAATTAATAAAATAGTTGCTTATTATCCCTTTTTTCTAATAGGGTATGCTCTTTAAATGTTAAAGGTCAACTCTCTTGTCCTTATTTGTCAAAGGTTAAGCTGTGACCCTTGTTTGTTCTAATGTTCTTTTGTTCTTTTGTTCTTCAAAATTGTTCTATATTTTTCTATAAATATTTTCTATGTCTGGAATCAGTTAGTTTATGAATTTATTTTCAAATTCTGTTATTGTAGAATCTTTTCTAAAAGTTTGGGATTAATAAAGCAATTTCTAAAATGTTTAGGTCAGTAGAATGAATTTTCAATTTTCTGCTGGGTCTAAATATAACAATTTCTGGTGTTCTTAGGCCAAAGAGAATAATTTCTAAAATTCTGTGTTCAGTATAACAGTTTTCCTAATTTTCTGTGTCAAAATAAAATAATTTCTGATGTCTTAGGTCAAAAATAAAATAATTTTCTGTATTCTGGGTCAACTAGAACAATTTCTGTGTTCTGTGACCTTTTTGACCTTTTCTGACCTTTTTGACCTTTTTGACCTTTTGTCTTGGTGACCTTTTCCTTGGTGACCTTTCTATGTGCCCTTTATTTTTTCTTAAAGGGACTTTTCTAACTTGATTATATATTCGTTAAATCACAAAACTTTAATAATTAAAAAAAAAACACTTTTATTTAAATAATAAAAAAAAACACACTCTTACGTTTAAATCACTTAAAAAATGGACATAATGCATTTTTTAAACACAAAAAACGAAAAAAGAAACTCAAATTTTCGAAATTTTGACTTTTTCAAATTTTCTAGGGGTAAAAGGTCATTTTCCGTTTGACCTTACGATTTTCAAAATTTTTTAACCTTTATATACTCTACGCGCTACGACATGTATTATTGATACGCAATTATAACGAAAAAATGATTAGTACATGCAAAAATTAAATAAAGCAAAAAGGTATATATATATATATATATATATATATATAAAATATAAAAAAATATATATATATATATATATATATATATATATATATATATATATATATATATATATATATATATAAGAGGTGTGTGTGTCTGTGTGTAAAGCCTATAAAAAGCAGGAAGGGCAAAAATGAATGAATTCGTTCACTGGGCCAAGATCACAATTCGTCCTTGCGACTGGCACTTCCGCGTCAATGCCGTTTCATTCGTCCTTGTTTTATACTTCCTGAATGCTCAAATATGCTGATTCAGATTACTCTTACAATCCCATTCAAACTCACGTGAATGAATACTATAAATATTTTACTATTTGCTGATTCCTATTTATTGAACTCTCGTCAATGAATTAGTAAATAAAAACATATGTACGAACGCACTTTTGGCTTAACATCTTTCTTATGATGCGCTGCTGCTGTTTGAGATATTTCTAATCTATCTATGGCTATAATTACGTTAATTACGGTAATTTAATAAAACTTTTTCTACCATTGTTATTAACTAAGCCTTCTTTATCTTTTAGAAGAATAAAAAAAAATTAATTAAATTTTAATTAATTGATTTAAAGGGTTGATTGCATTATTATTTATGTATTCTTAAAAAATCTTCCCACTTGGAACAATACATAAAAATAAATACAATCAAACGATTTTCTCATATTATTTTTTTTTGATAATTTTGCTTTAAAAAAAAACAAAAAAAAACAACAATAACAATATTTCAATTTTTTATCAATAGATTTTAATATGTTTTCTAAAAAAAATCTATTAAATTCTTTTCTTTTTATCACACTATTGTTATATTTCTTTATTTATAAAATAGTAATAATAAAATAAAATGAATGGCCCTTTTTTTCTTTTTCTAATGGCCTTTTTATGGTGATTTTTTCTGTCACCTATTTTTTAAAGCTTTTCATGTAGCTTTTTATGTGGTTTAAGCAATAACATTTGCTTTATTTATATATAAAAACACTTCTGTTGTGTATTTTATTTATTGAAATTGTTATACAAAATGAAGCATAACGTATGTTAAGATCTAACGATGATAACATAACATATACCACTTTGTATAATATTTCCTATTCTATTTTACTTTATTTTTAATGTAATGTCTGTTTTTGTACAAAAAATATACTTTATTTTTAATTGTTTACTCACAATGAGAAGTTCTGGTAGATTTTTTCCCACCACTTAGCTCTTAACAAAGGTTAAGTTAGGAACTGTCTGTGACCCCACTATGGTCACTCTCAATGGATTTAAAGGGTTGTTGGCCTTTGTGCTCTCAAAAGTTTCCTGGTCCGTGTAGTCGGAAAATCCTCCGTACGTCTCCTTTCCGGGCCTAGGTCTTGAAGTCGACAAAATGCCACGATCTTGGATCTAATATACGGAAGGCGATAGTAACCACTATATCCTTAAGCAACGTCGCCAATCTCGGACTTTCTTCTTGGGTTAACCCGAGATTGGTAAAATCCCCATCAGAGTGTCCGAGGTTGGATAAATAACCGCTGAAGTTTTTTAGTCCTTTATTCCATCCTAACCAAATCAATAAAATGTTCTCAAAAACTAAACGGTTCACAAAAAACCGTTCCAAAAAAACCTGTTATAATAAACAATAAGAAATAACATTATAAATTAAATGAACTTTAAAATAATGAATTTACTAAATCTAACATATTAATAATTAATATATTATTACAGATATACACAACATTATTTCAAATATAAAATAACATCTTTAATATATTTCATGAAACATATAAAAATTATCTTAAGAATATTATATTATAATTTATATTTTTATTAAACAATAAAAGTATCAATTACAATTATTATATTTTAAGTAAAAATAAAAATGACAATATTCAAAGAGACATTAAAACAACTTCATTTTTAAAACAATAAAATGTTGAAGATTAAAAAATTAAACAGACTTTAAATATTCTAAAAATTATCCATTATTATTATTATTATTATTATTATTATTATTATTTTTATTATTATTATATTATTATTATTATTATTTCATTATTGTTATTTATTATCTTTATTACTATTAATCATCTATTATTATTATTATTGATTATATTATTATAAATTCATTTATATTATTATAAGTTTACCATTGTAAGAATATGGGTGAAGTGGTAAGTGGAATTTCCTTTATTTTGTTCTCCACTTCTGACAACATAACCCGTCTTTATATGTTACCATTTAATTTTAAAGATGAAAATAAAAAAAAAAATTAATAAATAATATATATATATTTGAATATTATATAGATATATTATATATATATATTATATATATATATATATATATATATATATATATATATATATATATAATTATATATAT
>JABUQX010064900.1:0-5000 GCA_015478945.1 Trachelipus rathkii
ATGACATATGTGGCAGAGATTACAAGTAGACGAACATATAATATCCTTATCTAATCATAATATATGACTACTACTATATATTAATAACCTATCACTAATATATATATATATATATCATACTACTAACTATAACCTATATATACCTATCCAACACCACTATACCAGTACAGTCTAATATACCTACTATTATATATACTATACTACTATATATATAATGTATATACTACTTATATAATATATATACTATATAATATATATATATAAATATACTTGTTTAGAATTTCTATGTTAAGGAAGAACTCGGATAAATTGGAAATGGTAGCGGATAACGAAGAAGATACCAATAAGGTCAACTAAGACTACACAATGAGGCAATCATCTACTTCACATATTTCAATGAAAAGACCACACCCAGGCGCAGCACTAGAGATCAAGATAATGGGGTCAGATTTCGGAGCTAGCGTTCAGTAGAAGATAGGTCACTGAAAATGAAATTGGTTAGATACGTTGACTTCACCTATGATTTGAATTGAGAAAGCAAAAGAAAGTACTCAGAGTGTTGTTCCACCTAAAAACTATAATTTTTTTGAAAGATGCTACCCACTTAAAGAGGAAATTCAATTATAAATGGTTGAAGATATATTCACCTTGGCTGACATACTCCAGGCGCCTAAAGGGAGCATTTTGCAAACTGTTCTTTACTATTTTTTCCACCAAATAAAAGTTCGGTCAGAAGGGGTCCTAGGCTCTTTAATAATAAAACCTTTCACTAAATCTCTCAAGATGTTCATGCAGTTTTTAAGGGACATACAAACACAGAGTGGCATAAAATTGTTGAATGATGCAAAGATTATTCCTAACAGAGTGCCAGGTAGATCATATCTAAATTTAATACACGCATCTCTAAGAAACTCAAAGAAAAATAAAAAATATACTCAATAATTTTTTGTGTGAACATATGTCTGGTACGCGCGATTTTACCGCTTCGGAAGTATACATGATGAGCGAGATGTTGCAAGAATTTGTGCCGTTCGAATAAGATGCGGAGATAGTCATTGAAAACCATTTTGAAAAGGGAAAAAATGCCACATACATTCGTTAGAATTCGATTAGATCATTTTCTATGTGGTACTATTATATGAAGTGAAAGCATAGGTTAATAAGGTAAAGAAAGCGGTGCGCTTATGCTTACTAGACATGCAACGCTGTTATTTCTTGATAAGAAACTGATTATCTAGGTTTGAATCTATTTTGACAAAGAAGTCTGATGATGTACAAGAGGCATTTATTTGGCCTTGTAGAACTGAAAATTGATTGCGCAAAAACCATTTTGCGAAATCATTGACGATTTTTGGTCACGATTGAAGAGACTGGATCCGCGAGAAAGCATATTCTTGATTTCGATGGCTTTTCTACCAATTCTGGCAAAGAAGGTTCAATGCAATATTGCGGAAACAAGTTCCCAAAGAAGCATTGTATCTTCTCACTGCTTTTCACCAAACAAAATCTTGCCTAATCTAACCTGATATTAAATCCGCATATTTTGGGAACTATAAAAATACATTATTAGTTTTTTTTTTCGCTAGCCAGTCTTGAGGAAAATTAATGCCACATCCCAAGCCTACTGACCAAACCAAGATGCGTCTGATCATCAAAAGGCATCAAGAGTGTTAAGGAGCACTTGTACTAATGCTGCAAGCATTAGAAATCCTTCAATTGAAGGAAATACACAAGAAAAAGCGCTTTTTAATTGCATTCAGCGGCATGCTCACTCTCTCATGAATACATATTTGATCCGCGAAGTAAATCCCTGAGATGTCTAGCACCCAGTTGTAAATGCTCTCCTATCCAAGACCTTGGATTTCAAAACCTCGCAGCACATTAAACATATTGTGGAAATGGTTTATGAGCCATCGGACAGATGAAGAAAAATCCCGATGAAGTTAAAAAGAAGCTACTGTAATCAACACTCTCGAGCAACTCTGGGACTTGATCTAAAATATCACGATATTGTAGGCAGCAGCACGGCAGCAACCATCCAGCAACAAATTTACGAGTTCTGAGAAGATCCTTAATAATTCGGCAGATAGGATTCTATAACCTCTTCTTTGGCAATTACTGCCTTTCTACCTGAAATACACTGCTATGCATTGACATACTCTACATGCTTTCCACGTGCTACTCAAACATCGATGAGCTAAAGGAAAGACGCTTATTTTATAGTTTTTACATAGAAAAGCAATAGAAGAACGAGCTACGAACTTGGTAAAATTTGGAAGGAAAGAAAGTGAGTAGTGGAAGAACCTAAAAAGATCATTGTTGTCTCAACCGTCTTAAGGAGACTGAACTTTTATCGTCAGACGAAAAGGTTTGATCCATCTATCGCCAGCCATGCAACCACAGTACAAGTAAAACACTCTTTCAGTATCTACGAAGGATGCAAGACCTCTGGACTGCCAATCTATGGATGACGAGCAGGATTAACAATGAGCTGGCTACGAAGATCGCTCAATTCAGAAAATTTGTTGTTTTGAACAATTAATGAATATTTTATTCAAAAAGTAAAGTTGAATAAATTTGCCTTGACTCAAGGAAAATTACTTTTTTAAATTATCAATTTTCGACAACTGCTCTATATTATGAATTTTCCATCATTGCATATTGTATTTGATATTTAATAATGGACTTTAATAAATATATTTTATTTTTAAAATATTAAATCATTTCACTTAATTCATCATTCGGGATTCAGTTGTGAAGTCTATATTTATATTCGTGTCGTGTTTATATACCGTTGAATGTATTTAAAAAAGAAAATTATAAATATTGCATAAAAAAATATATTTAATTATATATTTAATATATACATATATAATATATATATTATTATTATATATATATACTCATATCATAATAATCATATTACAATACTTAAAAATTTTTCAGCTGCCCCTACTTGGAAGCTGGAACGCTTATGCATATTATAATATATATATTATCTATATTATATATATTATACAATATATATATTAATTATATAATATACCCTATATTTATATATATTATACTATATACAATTACTATTAATATGACAAACGGTTATACTGTAATATATGACTAAGGTCATAAATCTATACAGAGGGACAGCCGTTATGCATATATATGACATTATATATATATATTATATATATTATTATATATAATATATATATAATTATTGTATACAATATATATATATATATATATTTAATATTATATATATATACTATATATATTACTATAACACTCAACCACCCATATATATATATAATTATATATAAATAATATATATATACCTCAGAACCCACCCCCCCCTATATTAATATATATATATACATACCTCACTATATAACTATATTATAACTACTCATATTATATATATATTATATATATATATATATTACTATCATATATATATTAACTATATATATATATTATATATAATATATATTATATATATATATAGGGGTGAGTGGTGGATTAATTAGATTCACCGCATGATAGAGCATGCGATATATGTAACATTTATTGTTAATAAGCTATGTGTATGACGTTTCGTTTCAAAGTTAGGATAAGTAGGTAAATCCCACGTGATGTTGTTGGCGTCGTTAACTTGGTAACAGATCTTTTGGGTATTCTAATGTTATGTATGTGTGCGTGCGTACACTCTTGTGGTATACCGAGGGTTGATAGAGTGTACAATAAGGATATTTTTTATATTCAAACACGTATGGTATTCCTTGAGAGGTTGTAAAGCAAACAATAGTAGCTGTTCATCGCACATCATCTTGAAAGCGCTGATGCAGGTGAGCAAACATTCGTGTGGTGGGGGTGATCTTCTGTGTGGAAACCGTCTTCTATGGTATATGAGGTGCGCTCTTGTCATTCTCCGTTCGCCATACCGTAACCATTATCAGTCTGTTATCTCGGGGAAGAGTGTAGTGGATCCCATTGTAATCGATGCCTAGCACTGTACTGAATTCAACAATGACATTGGGCAAGGTAAAGGTATTGCCAGTGTTTCCGAAGGACGTTAAGCGTTCACACATGTACGCACAATCATTAGAAACCTAAAATTAAATTAAACGCTAAAATTGTCGGTACTAAATGGCGACTCGTCACACAACATAAACTAGTGTAACTTCAATCGTCCGTAACTTTGAACGAAGCGTCATATCAACATAGGTTATTAAAACAATAATGTTTCCTTATCGTCTTGCTCTAACAGCTTACGAGTTTTGTCGCGAGGTTTTGATCACCTATACTATAACTATACTCTATATATAATATATTAAAACAAACACTAACTTCAAAAAATATTAAATATAAAAATAATAAATATGATATATTATATATATTATTTATATATATATATAATATATTATACATATACTATAAATTATTATATATATTATATTATATATTACACCTCACTACTACTATATCATCTATATATACCTCTACTACTACTTATATATATATATATATATATATATTATATAATATATAACCTATACTCATATTATATTATAAATTTATATATATATATATATAATATACTATATTACATATATATATACTATATTATACTAATATAATATATATATAATGTTATATTATATCATATATACTATATATATATATATAATTTATATATATATACAATATCTATATATATATTTTATTACTATTATATACCTATATATATATATATATATATATATATAATATATATATATATATATTACTATAACTATTATATATATAACTATATATATATTATACTATTATATATATATATATATATATTATATATATATATTATATTATTATATATATATTTTATATATATATATATATTTATACATATAACCTATACCCTACTATATCCTACCTATATGTATATACTACATATCTCACCCTATATATATATATATATATATATATAATTATATATATAT
>JABUQX010064900.1:15000-46098 GCA_015478945.1 Trachelipus rathkii
AATTCAAAGTGACACAAAAATCGGATTGATAATTAATTGATGAATCAGTTTCTCTAAGCAACATATCAAGTTTAATAGTGTACATTAGGTGTTCTTTACCACAAACTGGTATGTATGGTTACGTTAATGTATTCTTAGATTTGGTTGAATTGGAATGTGTTACAGCGAAGGCCATATTTGACAGTTTAATGAACTGTATTCACTCTCATGGAATAACCAACATATTTTTAAATAATAACCTAATAAGCTTGACATGTAACGGTGCTGCTACTATGATTGGAAGGAAGAGTGGTGGTGGAGCATATTTACGGAAAAATTCCCTTTTCTTCTTCTTGCTTGACACTGTGTCAACCACAGGCTTGAACTGTCAGTGTCTGACGTAATTACGTCAGTTTCAGGAGTTGCTAGGTTTAAATCCTTCATCGATAAATTTTATGTGGTGTATCACGCTTCTCCAAGGAACAGCAGAGAGCTACGGAGCTGTGCAAGTTTACTGGAGACAGAAAGTTTGAAGATTGGAAGAGTTTTGAACACTCGTTGGGTTGTTTCAAGTTTAAGATGTATCAGCTGTTTGGACGTCGTATCAACCCTTAGTTCAACACTTCAAAGATGCTTCGAGCGATCGGATGAGAGACAATACGGATAAAAATATGTTTAACGACCTTCTAACAACAATCACAGATACTAGCTTCATACTAGACTTGGGTTTAATGGCCGATGCATTTCAGGAGCTTTCTGAGTTGAGCAAAGCTTTGCAGCATCGTAATGTTGGCTCAAATTTTGCCAATGAGAAATTAAACATCACAGTTGCTTTGTTTGAAAACAGGAAATAAGTTGCAGGAACTTACTACTCCATGGCTCAACAAGCCGTAGACAACTTGAATTTTTTCAATGTTCCTCTCCACCAAAAATAAGGTAGGAATGCCGGAACACCATTGGATCCAAAACAATTTTATGGAGAACTTAAAAAGTCTATTGAAAAAAGACTATTGAATGAAAAAGATCTTGAGCTTGACGACTTGGTAAAAATTATAGATATGAAAAATTGGCCGGATAGTGTCCCAATAACATTTGGGGAAAATGAAATGAAGAGACTGGCTTTGAGATTCAAATTTCATGAAAGGCATTTGGTTGCAGGCTTCCAAGAATATGTCCATTTTAGAGTTTTCCTCGAGAAACTTGCCCCATTGAAACTTGCCATTAATCAATAATTTTCTTTTCAAGTGAAATGTGGTCTGCCCGAAATCGAATCTCATAGTGTCTCCCTTAAGAACGGCAATGAATATTTCCCTTGCTTTCGGGTCCGTCCATTTTGAGGATTCAGGCCCACCTTGGAATTAATCCATCACATATTCTCTAATGGCTCATTTCTGAACATCATTGAGTACTAGATAAACAGAGTAAAGAGAGAAAAAGAAATAAGAAATACGACGATAACACAACGAAGTTGTGGAAGATTTTTTAGAAAAAATCATTGCGGCAATAAAAGACTCTTCAGTCTATAAAAACAGTTTAAAAGTTTTTGAGAAAGTAAAATTCAAGAAGGAAAAAAAGAAAACGGACGAAAAGGACGAAAAATTAGACCAAGAAATAAAAGACTTACAACAAGCTTTTGATTCCTTAGGCATCGTTGGCAGCAACGTTTGAAATTAATCAAACACATTAAAAAAGTATTTATACAAACTTTTAAATTAGTTGCAGACATATTTTAAGAATTTACACAAACTAAAATGAGTTCTCATGAATTCCAATTTATGATTGAAAAACAATAAGAACACTATGAGAGAGAGAGAGAGAGAGAGAGAGAGAGAGAGAGAGAGAGAGAGAGAGAGAGAGAGAGAGAGAGAGAGAGAGAGAGAGAGAGAGAGAGAGAGAGAGAGAGAGAGAGAGAGAGAGGTTAAACGTTTTTGGAAACGAATATTAAATATTAAACTATAATGGTTTTTTGGTCTGCCCTATTAAAAGAATCTATTATTGCATTATTTTTTGTTCTTGATAAGTCAGCGTTATTCTTTTATCTAAGGAGAAAATAGTCCATTTATTAAAAATAAATATTATTACTTAAAAATTCGCTCAAAATATAATCATTCCAGCGCAGTTATTTAATACATCTGTTTGCATACTTAATGACATCGACGACCCATTTCTACGATTTAAATAGAAAGAAAAAAGAAAAATCAGGAAAGGAAGAAATGAAAATAAGAAGAAATAAAGACGAATGAATGAAAAATCAATAATAAAAAAAGAAGTAAAAAAATGGTATTCAAAATATTTTTTAATATATATTTTTTTAAAGAAATAAAGATTGAAAAATATGAAGAATTGAAAGGAGAAAAATTTCCTTGGAAGACCAAGTCATTTTTCCTTTTTGGGAAACAAATTCTATTTGCATTTTTCTTTCCATTTTTTTCCTCACTCTATTAGATTTATTTCCCTTTAAGCTTCTCCAATATTCAATTATTGTTACGGTATCAATTGAAGCTTTTTCAAGACGAGGTTATTTGCCTTGTTTTCTTTCAAAGTCCGTTCATATTTGTTTTCAGTTTATATCTCATTATTTCAGATGTCATTTCATACATACATACATACATACATACATACATACATACATACATACATACATATATACATACATACATACATACATACATACATACCATACATACATACATACATACATACATACATACATACATACATACATACATACATACATACATACATACATACATACATACATACATACATACATACCCCTAGCTCTTTCTCTCTCTCACACACACGCAAACACACAGACACACAGACACACAGACACACACCTATATATATATATATATATATATATATATATATATAGACAAATATATAGTATATTATATTATATATATTATATATATATATTATATGATATATATATATATTATATATATATATAGGGTGTTTCAAGACCTTACCGAAAAAATTGAAAGGGATAGTAGGCACCTTGTAGTGTGAAACTTTTTAGTTAATGAGCATTCTCCCCAAAGGCCAACCCAGAGGGGGGTATGCGTATCGGAAGACGTGCGCAGACCAATATGTGTACGTGATGTGTAGAGGTCCTATACGCGGGGGTAGCAGTTACACGGTGCCCGTTGTTACGTTATAGTGCAGTGCGTGTTGCTATAAACATGAGGTACAGCTACGCTGAATTCACAGACATGGTGATGTGTTATGGTGAGGCGAGGGGGAATGGACATGGGGACCGTCGCATTTACGTGGAGCGGCACACCAACAGTAGACATCCTCACCATACAACGTTTTGCTATATAAACCCAATATCATTATTCAACAATAGCACAAAATGAGTTGAAGGCAATTCAAAAACGGCTTGATATTACATATCTTACTGTTATCAAAGACGTTCCAACTCGCTGAAATATTACACTTCATATGATTGAAAGAATTATATTGCTCAAAGAACCTCTTGGTTTGTAAGCCAGTTCATATTCCAAAGTTAACATTCTTACTAATGTGAAAAATGACATCATATCACACTGCATTAATTAAGCTATTGAAACCCTTTGAAGAAATGACAAAAAAAATTAGCGCCTCTACAGCTTCTGTCTCCGATGTAATAAAATTAATCTCAACGCTAAGAATGCATTTTGAACCATCTTCAAATGAAAATGATGACGGTTTAAAAAAAATGAAAGATGTAATAAAACTAAAGCTAGAAAAACGCTTTGGTTCTGTGGAAATTAATGACCTTCATACTATTGCAACTTACTTAGATCCCCGTCATAAAGGCATGTTTTTTTGTAACACAATATTAGAACAAGTTAAATCGCACTTTTTGTGTTGCCTGTTTAACAATCTTGTAAATCCGAACAGTCTTTAATTCGCCACCCCATTAAGAGGAATGTTCCTAAATTTCCCACATAAATTCGGTATGATTCTGACTGTAAAATTAATAAACTTGAAGTTATTAATAACTTTTGTTTATGCTTTTAACAGCAATCTGAGAAGGTTTAACATGTTCCCTACCATCACTATGCAGCTCGTAAAGGGTAAACAAACAATATATGTAAGATGTTTCCTTGATTCGGGGAGCCAACGCTTCTATGTTATTCAAAGTGTAATAAAAGAATTATACGAGGATATAGAAAGTTTATATGACATAAAATTTAATGTGCAAACCTTTATATAAATCTAGAAGAGAAATTTCAAACAGATTCTCTTGGATGTAAAATTAAATGATCAAGATGTATTTAGCATGACATTTTTTACCGATAACTAGTTTTCACTCAAGTATGAAGTGAATGGCGTTAATCAGGCTGTTAATAACTTTAAAATTAACAATTTAAGGTTTCAGATTAATCATTTTACACTGAGATGGATCATAATAGTTTAGATTTTAGACGTACTTATTGGTACTGACATTATACAATTTTAGTCCCAGTTTGAATTAGTTAAAATAATGTCAGGCAGCTGTTTCAAAGTTAATAATGAACTCATCCCTTTTGGTAATGTTCAAAATTTCATGAGTAGAGAACAAATAATGACTATAAATAATAATAGCAAATCTGTATTATTGAAAAATGATGAGTCTGTTAATAGGGCTACAGATGTGCTAAATTAAATTATGGTTAACTTTATAATGAGTCAACAAAAATATATATTTCCATCTCTTTGAAAATATATTATATCAGATATAGTATATATATATATATATATATATTATATATATATATATAATTAAATATATATATATATATATTAATATATTATATATATATATATATATATATATATATATATATATATATATATATATATATATATATATATTATTTTAATTTACTTTACTTTAGTAAGGGTTTTAAAATATTATTAATTTATTTACTAATTTTAAATAAACGGCAAAAATTACAAATTCTGTAAGGATAATTCGAACCATCGGTCCTTCAATGATGGTTTACTGTAGCTTTAGCCCACTGAGCTAAGTGCCCAGATTTTATCTCCCTGCATAATAGTTCCTTTGTATATTTGAGGCGCGGTCAATTTTGTAACCTTTCCTTTTTCGACCTTTTGACTTTTTTTGAACTTTCATATATAAAATCTTCTTTTTTTCTCTTTTGTTCTAATATTATATATATATATATAGTAATATAAATATAATATATATATATATATATATATAATATATATATATATATATATATATATATAATAATATAATAATATATATAAGTATATATATATAATATATATAATATATATGCTCTCCCTAATTGAAGGGGCTAGAGACATCGGATTCCATTCAAAATTGGCACACATATAGTTGGTAGGGTCAGCTTTCCTGCTCCATTGTTTTATGCCGCTACGCCCATCCAAAGGGGGAACTGAACTCCTAAGCTAGAATATGGCATTAGCTATGTGGAAAATACACTGACGAGAGAATTTTAGAAGACGGATAAATGAAAAAGGAGGAAAAGGCCGGAACCTGAGGTGACTCAAGTGCCGAGTAACTGAGGCGGAGCCTCAGTCAGACCCGAAGTTGAAATCTGTGTAAAAGCGTATGATAGACCGAGTAAGGCATCTCACTTTATATTAACAAACTCCAAGAACTTAATTTTAAGGATTATAGAATCCTTAAGATTGTGTGAGGACCCCCAGGAGGGGGTTCCATTCGAGAAAAAGAAATAAAGGAGAGGCATGGGTAATGCATAAGAAAAGAAGACGGAGAGATGATGAAGAAGTAATAAGAACAAGGTAGAGAGAGAGAAGGCAAATGATTCGGTGCACTGCACCGGACCCGTAGCCGGATTCGGAGACAGTTAAAATCTGGTAAGATTCATATAATAGACCGAGTAAGATATCTTTCCTTATGTTTTCGACCCCCTAGATTTCAAATTTAGGGGTTTCAGCATCCTCAGGGATGTTAAGGACCACCATTATGGGGTTCCAAATGAAAAAAGAAGAAATAAACGAGAGAGAGATATAGAATGCATAAGAGAAAAAAAACAGAGAAAGGAAGAAGAAATAATAAGAACAAGTCAAATATGAAGAAGACATATGATGCGTTGTACAGCACCAGAGACGTGGTTGAAGCCAGAGTTGAAATCTGTATACAAACGTATAATAGACCGAGTAAGATATCTATCCTTATACTTATCCTTATATAATTTGATATTTTTGGATTTCAGAACTGTCAAGGATGTTTAAGACCCCCTTAAGGGGTTCCAGACAAAAAAGAAGAAATAAAGTACAGAGTACATAGCTGATAAAGGACACAGAGTCCGCAAAGGATGAAGACCGACTCCTGAGTGGGGACAGAATAGAGCTGGAGTGGGAGGTAAGCTATAGTAGTGACGGGTGTGAATCAAAACTTGCTTTTGACTTGGGTCATGTATGTTACATCAAACCACATATATTGCAAAAAAAAGAAGATGGAGGAAGGATGAAGAAAGAGGTATAAGTCGGAGATGAAACACTACACAGGTATAGGAGCCAGAACAGGCGAGTTGCGGAACCGAGTAAGCATACATTTGTTTAATATACCAATATTTGTGTCATTTTACAAGTTTCCGACTCCGTAGATCCTGAATTTGATAATTTCAAGCTATCGAGGGGTGTTTGGGTATCTTCTTGCGTGCGACCCTTGAAGAGAAACTTGTTTTTGACCTGTCTAGTGTATGTTACAGCAACCCATATGTACTGAGATTCCGAAATATGTTCCTTTCCTAAAGGCGAGTCTTAAATTTTATATAATATGTATTCATGTTAGAATGGTTTCAAATAATTTTGGCTCCTAGGAAATTAAGGTAGGTGTTTGAGTATCTTTCCCGTTGCACAAAAGTTAAAAATAAACAATTTGAGTAGTGATTAAAGCGTAGTCAACTTATTATTTTATATTGTGTAATACAAAGAAAATTAAATTTGTTATAATATTATTCATGTTAGAATCGGTTCAGAAATTATGTTCGGGCTCCTATTAATTAGCAGGGTGTTTGAGGTTATCTCCTTGCACAACTGTAATAAATTTACAATTTGATGTGTTGATAAGCTATCAAGGCTTATTTATATTTTTTATGTTTGTATTACAAAAATCATAAATTTTTTATAAATATTTATTAATGTTTGTTGTTTTTCAGATAATATATCGGCTCCTAGTAATTTAGGCAGTTTGTTTGAGGTATTATCCTTTGCACAAAACCCGTAAAAAATTAACATTTGTGGTGATAAAGTTGTAGTAACAATTATAGGGTTTTATGTTTAGCTAAAGAATTAATTGTTATAATATATTAAGTATTATCGGGTTCAGTAATAATTTGGGCTTTCTTAGGTAATTTAGGCAGGTGTTTCTGGTATCTCCTTTTCAACAACCGTAAAAAAATTTTACATTTTTTTGTAGTGATTTAAAGCCTAGTCAAGCTTAATTTATATTGTTATATGTGATAAGCAAAGAAAATCTAAAATTGTTATAATGATTATTGTTAGATTCCGTTTTCAATAATTTGAACCTCTAGGTAATTAGGCAGGTGTTTGAGGTTATCTCCTTTGCACAGCCTTTACAATTGATTGTAGTGATAAAGCTAAGTTAAGCTTATTTATATTGTTTTATGATTGATAGCAAAGAAATCTAAATTGTTATTAATAATATTCATGAGATCGGTTTCAGATAAAATTTGGGCTAATTGGTATTATTTAGGTAGGTGTTTGAGATCTCCTTTGCATAACCGATTAAAATTGTTTATATTTGATTAAAAAATAGCGTAGGCCCCCAAAAAACTTATTTATAATTATATGTGTAAAGCAAAAAATTCTAATTGTTAAATATTGTATCAACGTTAGATTCGGTTTCAGTATAATTTTGGTTAATGGTAATAAAGCAGGTGTTGAGGTATATCTCCTTTGAACCCAACGTTAAATTATTTACAATTAAGATAGTAGTGATTCAAGGCTAGTCGCTATTTATTTTTGTTTATGTGTCAATACATAAAATCTAAAATTTGATAAATTAGTTATTCGGTTAACAGTTCAGATAATAATTGGCTTTTAGGTAATTAGGCAGGTTGTTTTAGATTTCTTTGCAAACCGTAAAATATTATACAATTTGAATGTAGTGAAAAAAGGTAGTCAAGCTTATTATATTGTTTATTTTGAATAGCAAAGAAATCTAAATTTGTTATATCATGTATTCGACGTCTGATCAGGTTTTCAGATATAATTTGGCCGCCTAGTAATTTAGGCAGGTTATAGTATTCTCCTTTGCACAACCGTAAAAATTTACAATTTGATTTAGTGATAAAAGCGTAGTCAAGGATTATTTATGTTTCATAGTGTAATGCATAAAAATCTAAAATTGTATAATATGTTATTAAATGTTAATTTTTCAGATAATAATTGGGCTCCTAGGTAATTATAGCAGGTGTTTGAGGTATCGTTCTACACAACTTAAAAATATTTATTATTATTAGGAGTAATAAAGCGTATCAAGCTTATTTTAATATGTTTTATGTTTTAATGAAGAATTAAATTAATTTGTTATATATAATTTATGTTAGATCAGTTTCAAGATAATAATTTGGCTCCTAGTAATAGCGCGTTTGAGGTTATCTCTTTTGCCAGCAACCGGTTTAAAAATATTTACATTTGATGTAGGATGAAGAGAGACTAGCTTTTTTTTATGGCTAAAGTGTAATACCAGAAGAGAAATCTAAATGAGCTAATAACATGAAACAGGAGTAGATCGTTTTCGATAATATTTGGGCTCCTGAGGTAATTTAGGAGGTTTTGAAGGTACTCCTTTGCAAACAACTGTAAAATAATTTTACATTTAATATGAAATTGACGAAGGGGAGTCAAGCTTTATTTCATGTTTAATTAGTTAATAACAGCAAAGAGTACGAAAATTATTTGTAAAAATGTTTTTGAAAAGATCGGTCAGTAAAAAATTTAGGCTTCAAGTTAAATTTTTGGTAGGTTTTTGAGGTATCTCCTTTTGGCACAAAACCGTAAAATAATTTTTCATTATATGTTTGAAATTAAATCTTATTATTGGTTACAAAAAAAACTTTTTAGTATATATTATTTATTTAGAAATCTTTCTCTAGAATTAATAAATTTGTGGTCCTAGGTATTAGCAGTTTAGGGTATCCTCCTTGACACACATAAAATATTTACAATTTGATGATGTGATAAAGTGTCAGGCCTATTTTAAATTTTTTTATGTTGTAATAGCAAGATATCAAAAAAAAGTGTGTCAATATGTATTCAATTTAAATCGTTTCAAGAAATATGGGCTAATAATTAGTTAAGGCAGGTGTTTGAGGTATTCTCCTTACCACAACCGTAAAAAATATTTAAATTTGATGTAGTGATTAAAGCGTAAGTCAAGCTATTTATATTTTAATGTGTAAATAGCCAAGGAATCTAAATTTGTTATAATATGTATAATATTTTAGGACGGTTTCAGATATTATGGGCTCCTAAGGTATTAGCAGGTCTTTGAGTTCTTTTCCTTTGCACAACCGTAAAAAATTTACCACATTGTGTGTTGAAAGCTAAGTTAAAAAGCTTATTTACTGATTGTTTTATTGTGTAATACAAAGAAAAATCTAATAAGTTTGTTATAATATTATTCACGTTAGATCGTTTAGATAATAATTAGGGCTAATAGGTTAATAAAGCAGGTGTTTGAGGGTATCTCCCTTTGCACAACCGTAAATATTTACAAATTTATGTAGTGATTAAAGCGTGGTCAAGCTATTTATATTGTTTATGTTGAAAGTAGCAAAGAAATCTAAATTTGTTAAAATGTGTATTCATGTTAGATCGTCAGATAATTAATTTGGGGCTCTAGGTAATTTAGGCAGGTTTTTAGGAATCTCATTGCACAACCGGAAAAAATTTACACATTTGTTGTAGTGATAAAGCCTAGTCAAGGTTATTTATATTGTATATGTGTAAATAGCAACAAAAAGAAAATTCTAAATTTTTTTTGGGTTAAATATCATGTAATCGTTCAATTAATTTGGTCCTAGGGTAATTTTAGGCGGTTGTTTGGGTAATCTTGCCTTTGACACCATAAATATTACAAATTTGAGTGTAAGTGATAAAACGATCAAGGGGCTTTATATGTTTTATGTGAAATAGCAAAGAAATCTAAGTGTGTTATATAACTGTGTAAAATTAGATCCTGCGGAACTAAAATAGCTAAATAAAAAGCAGGTAAATATATTTTGTACTTTAATTAAAAAGTAACTAAAAAAACTTAAAATGAAAAAGCGAAGGAAAGCTATGTATTTTTTTTATGTTTAAGCAAAAATCTAAAATTTGTCTAATATTGTATTCAGGTTAAAAATGGTTCAGATAATAATGGGCTCCTAGGGTAATTTAGGCAAGGTGTTTGAGGTTTTATCTCCTTTGCACAAACGTTAAAATAGTTACAATTTGATTTAGTGATAAAGCTTTAGTCAAGGAATTATATATTGTTTTATTTTAAAATTACCAAGGAAAAATATAATAAACAGGAAAGTTATTCCGTTTAGTCGTTGCAGAATATAATTTGGGCTCCTAGTAAATTTAGGAAGGTGTTGAGGGTATCTTCCTTGCACAACCGTAAAAATAATAAACATGACATGTATACAGACAGTAGTAAGTTTCATCATATTGGTTCAAATCTTTGAAAGAATCACTAAATTTGTATCAATATTTTATTAGTGTTAGATCGGTTTCAGATAATTATTGGGCTCCAGAAATTTAGCAGGGTTGTTGAGGTAATATCTCCTTTGCAAAATCGTAAATATTTACCAATTTGATGTAGTGATAAGCCGTAGTCAAGCTTATTTATTGTTTTATTTGTAATAGCAGAGGAATCTAAATTTGGTTTATATATGTATAATTAAGATCGGTTTTTCGATAATTAATTTGGCTCTAGTAAATTTAGGCAGGTGTTTGGAAGGATTTTCTCGCAAAACTGTAAATATACAATTGATTAGTTGATAAAGCTAAGTAAAGCTTAGATTTTATTTTTCATGTTGTGAATAGCAAAAGGAAATCTTAAATTGTATAATATTATATGTTAGACGGTTTCAATAAGAATTTGGGCTCCTAGGTTGAATTAGGCAGGTGTTGAGTATCTTCTCTGGGCACAAAACCGTTAAAATATTTACATTTGATTAAGTGATACATTTATTTAGTCAAGCTTATTTATACTGTTTATGTGTATTCAGCAAAGAAAATTTAAAATTTGTTATAATGTATTCATGTTAGATTCGGTTTCAGATAATAATTTGGCTTTCCTACTAATTTAGGGCAGTTATGGGGTATCTCCTTTGCCACAACCGTTAAAAATATTACATTTTGATGTAGTTATCAAAGCCGTAGTCAAGCTATTTATATTGTTTTTTGTTGAATAGCAAAGAATCTAAATTTGTTATAATATGTTATCAAGTTAGATCGTTTCAGATTAATAATTGGGGCTCCTAGGTAATTAATGCAGTGTTTGAGGTTTTTCTTTGCCACAACTGTAAAAAAAATAAACATTTGGTGTAGTGATAAAGTGTATTTACTATTTAATTGTTTTATTTTATAGGCAGGTCTTAAGAATGTTTATGTAATTTACGGGTAAGATCGGTTCAGATAATAATTTGGGTAATAGGTAATTTAGGCATGTGTTTGAGGTATCTCCCTTTGCACAACCGTAAAATTATTTACATTGATGTAGTGATAAAGCGTAGGTCAAGCGCGTATTTATATTTGTTTTATGTGAATAGCAAATGATAATCTAAATTTGTTATAAAAAATGTATTCACATGTTAGATCGGTTTTCAGATAATAATTGGGTTTAGGTAATTTAGGCAGTTTTTAGCTATCTTCTTTGCACAACCGTAAAAAATTTAACATTTTATGTAGTGAGTGATAAAGGCCAGTCAAGCTTATTTATTATGTTATATGTGTAGTGTAAATCAAAGAATTCTAAAAATTTAATTGTATGTCATTTAGATCGGTTTCAGATAATAAATTTGGGCTCCTAGTAATTTTAGGCAGTGTTTGAGTATCTCGCTTTAAGCACCATTAAATATTTTAGCCAAATTATTGTAGTTGATAAACTTAGTCAAGCTATTTAATGTTTTATGTTTGTAATAGCAAAGAATTTAAATGTTATAATATGTATTCATGTTAGTTGTTTAGTAAATAATTTTGAGGCTCTAGAATTAAGGCATTTTTGGTATCTTCCTCTTGCACAAACGAAAATATTTACACAATAATGTAGTGATAGCGTAGTCAGTATTATTTGTTTATATGTTTAATGCAAGAACGCTCATTACGATAAGTTCTGCATTCATGTTAGATCGTACTCAGATAATTTTGGTATCCTAGGTAATTTAGGCAGTGGTTGAAGGTATCTCCTTGCACCCAACCGTAAATACTTTAACATTTGAAGTGATAAAAAGCGGTAGAAGACTTATTTATATTGTTTATGTTTAATAGCAAAACATCTACTTTGTTAATAATATGTATCACTCTGTTAGATCGGTTTCAATAATAATTATGGCTCCTAGGTAATTTACTAAAGGTTGTTTGAGGTATTTCTCCTTTGCAACAACCGTAAATATTTTACAATTTGATGACGTGATTAAAGCTAGGTCAAGCTTATTTTTGTTATATGTTGAAGAGCAAAGAAAATCTAAATTTTTATAATATTGGTGTTCACGTTTAGGATCGGTTTTCAGAGAAAATTTCGGCTCATTTATCTAAAGCAGTTTTGTAGTATTCTGCTTTCTCTTTTTGATTATCATTATGATAGTAAATTGATTGATTAGGTCTTCAGCTTAATATTTGTTTTATGTATGTAATAGCATGTGAATCTAATTGTTCTAAATTGTATTTAGTTATTTGTTTCAGATAATAAATTGGGGTAATAGGTATTTAGGCAAGTGTTTGAGGTATTTCCTTGCACAACCGTAAAAATATTTACAATTTGATGTTAGTGATAAGCGTGTTAAGCATAATTGTTTTAGTTTGAATAGCAAAGGAATCTTAAATTTGTATATTAATATTGAATTTCACGTTAGATCGGTTTCAGATAATTATTTGGGCTAATAGGTAATTAAAGCAGGTGTATTGAGGTGGTAATTCTTCTTTGACAACAAACCGTAAAATAAATTACAATTGATGAGTGGAATAAAGCGAGTCAAGCTTTTTTATTATTGTTTTTATGGTTGAATAGCAAAGGAGAAATCTAAATTTGTAATAATATGTATTTCACCATTAGAATCGTTTCAGATAATAATTTTGGCTAATAGTTAATTAAAGCAGGTGTTTGAGGTTATCTTCTTTGAAGAACTGGATCGTTAAATATTACAATTGTGTCGTCTATTTTTTTAGGGGGGGGTTTTTTTTTTTTCAAGCTTATTTATATTGTAATGGTGATAGCAAAGAAATCAAAATTTGTTATTAAATGTATTCATGTTAAGATCGGTTTCAGATAATATTTCGGCTAATAGGTAATAAGCAGGGGTGAGGTTAATCTCATGCACAACCGCAAAATACAACTAGATGTATTGTCAAGCGTAAGTTCAGCTATTTATATTGTTTATGTGTTATAGCAAAGAATCTAAATTTGTTCTCATATGTATTCAGGTTAGAATCAGACAATAAATTGGGCTCCTAGGTATTTAGGCAGGTGTTGAGGATTCTCCTTTGCCCACACGTGACTGTTCCTCTGATTACAACAAAGAAAAAAGGATACGCCATTATATTGTTTTATTTTATAATAGCAATGAAATCTAAAATTGTTATAATATTATCACGTTAGATCGGTTTCAGAAAATTTGGGCCTTTCCTAGTAATTAGGCAGGTGTGGAGATAATCTCCTTTGCACAAACGTAAAACATATACACATGTAGTGATAAAGCGTAGTAAAAGCTTATTTATATTGTTTGTTCAAGGCAAATAAATCTAAATTATAATTGAGGTAAATATTTAATGAAGATTCGGTTTCAATTAATATTTAGGGCTCTAGTTATTAGGCAGGTGTTTAGGTATCTCCTTGCACAACCCGAAAAATATTTTACAATATCATGTAGTGATAAAGCGTAGTCGCACTTATTTAATTTTATGTTTGATAGCAAAGAAATCTAAAATTTGTATAAATGTATTATGTTAGACGTTCAATGAATAATTGGGCCTTTGGCGTTATAGGCAGGTGTTTGAGGTATCTTCCTTCTGCACAACCGTAATATTACAATCATTTAGTGTTTAAAGCGTAGTCGCTTATTTATATTTATGTTTATAGCAAGAAAACTTAATTTGTCATAATATTAATCATGTTAGATCGTGCTTTTCAATAAATTGGTCCCTAGTAATTTGAGCAGGGTTTTTTGAGGTATCTCCTTTTGCACAACCGTGAAAATATGTACATTTGATGTAGTGATAAGCGTAGTCAAGCTTTTTATATTGTTTATGTGTATAAGCAAAGAAATCTAAATTTTGTATAAAATGTATTCAGTTAGAATCGGGTTCAGATAAATTAGTGTGGCTCCTAGCTAATTAGGGCAGGTGTTTGAGGGTTAGTCCTCCTATTTGCACAACCGAAATATTTAACAATTGGTTATAGTGATCAAGCGTGTCAAGCTTATTTTTATTTATTTATGTTGAAATGCTAGGAAGGGTAATTTGTTATAATATGTAGTCATGTTAAATCGGTTCAGATAATAATTGGGCTCCTAGGTTTAATTTGGCAGGTGTTTGAGGTATCTTCCTTTGCAAAACCAAAATATTTACCAAATTGGAGAAGTGTAGTTTAGAGTTTTAGTCAAAGCCATATCTATATTGTTTTATTGTAATAGCAAAGAAGAAAATCTAAATTTGTTATAATATGGTTTCATGTTAGATCGGTTCAGATAAATATTTGGCCTCCTAGGTAATTAAGGCAGGTGTTTGAGGGTTCTTCTTTGCATAATAGTTAAGAATATTTACCCATTTGATGATTTTTTTCGTAGTAAAGCTTATTTATTTTGTTATATGTGTAATAGCAAAGAATCTAAATTTGTAATATTGTTTCATGTTAGATCGGTTTCATGTAATAATTTGGGCTCCTAGGTATTTTAGGCAGGTGTTTTGTTTGAGGTATCTCCTTCACAATCGTAAATATTTTACCATTTGATGTATTAAAAAGCGTAGTCATTTATATTGTTGTATGTGTAATAGCAAAAAAAATCTAAATTTTTATAATATGTATTAATTAAATCGGTTTCAGATTAAAATTGGGTCCTAGGTTAATTTAGGGCATTTTTACTTTTGGAAAACATAAAAGTATTTACATTTGACAGGATAGTAGGTGATAAAACGAGTCAAAAGCTAGTTATATTGTTTTATGTGTAAATAAGCAAAGAATCTCAATTTGATATATGTATCGATGTATAGATCCAGTTTGCAGATTAATATTTTGGTTTACCTAGGTAATTGAGGGCAGGTGTTTGAGGTACCTCCTTTGCACAACCGTAAACATTTACACATTTTTGTAGTGATTAAATTGTTGTACAAGCTATTTATTTATTTATTTTTAATCCTCAAAAATAGGGAAAAAAAAAAAACACAAAAAAGCCCAAAAAAGCCCACTGGGCAGGTTTTTTTTGGTCCAACCCTGGAAACAATAGCATTTTTTTTTAACTTGTATATGTTCTTACAATCCACAACAAACAAACAAACAAACAAGGTAACTCGATAAATCAATTTTCAAAACTGTGCCTGAAAGCGCACAGAGCATATCTCAGTTGACAAATTATTTAGTTTCACTGATTAAGTTCAGAAAGACAATCTGCCAACTAAGTAGTTGCGCAATTGAAAAATTTTTGTGAGCGACTCTAATTGTAAAAGTATTTACAATAATGAAAATCTTACATCAATGTGGATAAAAAAAAAATTATTACTGGATTAATATAGTTTATAAAGAAATTAGTAAATCTTTTAGAGTGTAAAGCATAAATTTGACATTTAGAAAGAAAACTAGACTTATTCATTTTTATGGTCTCCCCTTTTCTCACCAAGGTAAGGGAAAATCGAGGGTAGGAAGGAAATGTTTAATTAACATTTAAAAATGGAAAATAACTTACTGAAAAATATGGAAGGGCCTGTTTTAAACATAAATTAAGGCGATGAACACTTTCCAAATTTGTTGTATCTAATGACTGACTTAAATTGCACTGTTCCGCCACTAAATCCACCATGTGCTGATAACCTTTAAGAGATTTTGTAACTCGAAGTTCTTTCAATATACTCATCATTAACAGAAACTCTTCCTCAGAAGCTTCCTGAAAAAGAAAAAAAAAACAATTAAAAGTGAATTTTCATATTAAATAAGTAATTTTTAAAGGAAAAAAAAAAACAAAAACAAACTAACCTGTAAAACAGTTCTTGATTCTTTGATTATTAATTCTTCTGCATCAGTTTTAAATATTTCCTGACCAAGTGTTTTAATTTTACTTTGTAAAAACCTCATGCACCTCTCTCGTACATTTTCATCATCACTATTTTCAATTTGATAAAAAAGTCCAGTAAGAGCACCTGTTTAGAAAAAAAGAATATATATATATATATATATATATATATATATATATATATATATATAAATAGTATATATATATATATATATATATATATATATATATATATATATATATATATATATATATATATATTATACATAAGAAGGTCCCTCTGATACCATGGTATCAATACCAGTGGTACTGAAATTTTTGATGAATCAGTATCATTATTTCGTGAGTATCAGTATCAGTAAAATTTTGCTGATACCTTTTGAAAATACCAAACATTTTGCATCTTTAAATTATATATATATATATATATATATATATATATATATATATATATATATATATATATATATATATATATATATATATATATATATATATATATATATATATATATATCATAAAATGGGGGAAAACTGGACAAAATAAAATTTTTTTTTTTTTTTTTTAATTAATCAAATAAAAAATCAAAATTTGAAGTTACATCTATGTTTAATAGTTTTTCTCACATTTGGAGTTTCTTTAATGTTGTAGAATAATGAAAATAATAAAAATGTTGAAATAAATATTTTTAAAATTTTTTTGAAAAATTCCATTTTCAAAAAATTGATTTCGGGGAAAACCGGTCAGTGGCGTAGGGGAAAACTGGTCATTAAATATTATTTGGTTTGTGCTTGTCCAAACTAATTATAATTTAAATGTTAAATAGAGTTTAATAATGTTATAGAATTAATTTGGATAGAAAAACACGTCTAAGTTATATTTTATTAACATTTTGCAAACGTTGATTTTTTACAAAATGTTGAAATTTTATTTTCATTTTTTTATGCTAAATAAGCATTAAAAAAAGAATTATAACAATAAATTTTAATAATTTCTAATAATAATAATATTTCCACTTTTTAACAAAATAGGCACTTTATATTATGAGTAGGCCTATGTACGCACATTTCACATGAAATTTTTTACGAAAAAAAATTTACAATATTATAATTTAAATTATGACAATCAATTTTAATAATTTTAATAATAATAATAATAATAATATTTGCACTTTTTAACAAAATAGGCACTTTATATTACGAGTAAGTACGCACATTTCACGTGAACTTTTTTTTTTATCCTTACACTAGATAGAAGAAAAATAGGTATAGAAAACATTAAACAAATGTCTTATAGTGTACCATACATAAAAATTAAAATAAAATATTATTAAAAACTAAAAAAAAAATTACATTTTTATATGTTTATATTGACCGGTTTTCCCCCGACGTCCGACCGGTTTTACCCCGAAATCGAAAAAACTTAACTTAAAATAATAATATTTTAAGTATTACATGGAATGTTAAAAATATACTTCCCAATATGCATCTAAATTGAAATTCTGATATCTTAATTCTACGAGATTCACCAGGTCTTAGAAATTTTTTTCAATTTAAAAAAAAAAAATTTTCCAAATGGGGGAAATTTTTTTGACTTGTAGATGTGAAATGATCATAAAGTATAAAAGTTTTGTACATGGATTTTTTGCAAAATTCATGTATAAAAAAAGCAACATTGGGAACAGCAAAAGTATAATCATTTTATATTATATATATATATATATATATATATATATATATATATATATATATATATATATATATATATATATATATATATATATATATATATATATATATATATATATATATATATATATTTGTGATGGGATGATTATGAAATTTTTGCCGATGACGATGACGATTAGAGCAAATTTTGCCGAATGATCCATGATTTATGATCATTAATTAAAAAAAATATTTTAAAATATCTTTCTCTCTCTCTCTCTCTCTCTCTCTCTCTATATATATATATATATATATATATATATATATATATATATATATATATATATATATATATATATATATATATACATATACATATATGTATATATAAAGCATATTATTATACATATACATATATATACATACATATTACATATACATACATACATACATATACATACATAAAAGGCTGCAGACAGGAGGGTCAGATGGTCCAACCCCAAAACTATCTTTAGCCGACCGCACCTTTGATCCCCTGTCCTCAATACCAATAACAATAACAATAACAATGTAATAACAACAATAACAATAACAATAACAATAGCAACAATAACAATAATAACAATAACAATAACAATAACAATAACTAACAATAATAATAATAATAATAATAATAATAATAATAATAATAATAATAATAATAATAATAATAACAATAACAATACAGAAATCAACGCCCAGCTTCTGACTTGCTAATATAAGCCTTTTACTTTTTAACTTCCAATTTTCGGAATAATTTCTTTGATTTTCATTTAATTTTTAATATGTGAATGGTATAGAAAGTAAGAGGCATATTTAAATTTATTGTTTCTGACTGGGCTTCGTCCGTAAACGTCGGACATCTTCAGAGTTTCGATTCTATCATTTGAATGAATTATATAATAAAAGATTTAAAAAATTTAGATTTAAATTTTTAGATTTTAGATTTTAGTATTTCATATTATATTTAATTTAAGTGACAATACGCTGAACTTTATGTTAATGCCTGGTTTTAGATGTTTATGTAGTAAACCCTCAGCTATTTTCAGTTTTTGAGTTTCGCATGAGGAGTGTAAAATTTTTTTGAATGACTGTGAGATATCAGGTATAGTTGTTTTGTTACGTTCAGTAACAAATTTCCAGATACTTCCTAGGTTTAAAGCGTAAGGGTATGTCTATCTTTAATCTATTACCGTAACCACATAATGCCGATGTACAGTCAGACTCGACATTTAATTTTAATTTTTTAAATCTTATATTATATAATTCATAGAATCGAAACTCTGAAGATGTCCGACGTTTACGGACGAAACCGTCAGAAAACTAATAAATTTAAATATGCCTATTAACTTTGCAAACTATTTTTAAATGACTATTACACAGTCAGGAAAAATTAAATAAAATCAAAGAAATTTTCAGATAATAATAATAATAATAATAATAATAATAATAATAATAATAATAATAATAATAATAATAATAATAATAATAATAATAATAATAATAATATAAGATTTTGATGCTTTTTCAAGCCTCCTGAAAGTAATTCTTTAAAATTGATTTAAGTATAGTACCAAGCTTTCGTCCGTACACTTCGGATATTCTCAAAGGATAAATTTTATTTTTAATATTTTAACGATTTTAATAATAAAACAAAATAAATAAATAAAATTAATAAATTTAAAAGTTAGAGAAGTTAACTTACATTGACTTTTTGTCATTTAAAGATGTTTAAAAAATTGGACATTTCGTTATATTTTATGTTTATCACTGGTTTATGTTTCCTTAAGAGCAACGATTCTCCTAGGCGCAATTCATAAAAATCATTTTATTTGTTATGATGGAGAAGCTTTCTTTTATGCTGTTGATTTTTGTGGTGTTCTTCTTTAAAATGTTGAAATATTTTGCTTGGTTTATACTTATGCTGCGACATTCTCATGTTGAGGGTATTCGCTGTGTATCCGATATAAGCGGCGTTACATCCACTTTCAGAACATTGAAATCGGTACACAACGTTACTACTCACCATCCAAAAGAGTAGAGAAGCACGAGCTCAGTTTCAATGGCTTATAGTACGATCTTAATATAAGCTTCTTCCCGTCTTTTGTTTTAATATGCTCTTTTAAAATTCATTTTAATTTGTTCTCTTCCTCTTTTCTGACTGATATTTTCAGTTTTATAATATACTACGAGCTTATCGTTTCCGTTTTCTTTGATGGTATTGGTAAATATATTATTTAAAGTGTTGTTTATAGTTTTCTCTATAATATACTTGGGGAAGTTATTGTTTATTAGATTCTGCGTTATTCTTTTAATTTCTACATCAATTAGGGTCCAGTCAGACGATAACTAAAGTCTTTATGGTACGATAAGCTCGTAGTGTTTTATAAAACTGAAAATATCAGTCAGAAAAAAGAGGAAGAGAACAAATTAAAATTAATTTTAAAAGAGCATATTAAAGCAAAAGACGGGAAGAAGCTTGTATTAAGATCGTACTATAAGCCATTGAAACTGAGCTCGTGCTTCTCTACTCGTGAAGCGCTTTCGGATGGTGAGAGTAGTAACGTTGTGTACCGATTTCAATGTTCTGAAAGTGGATGTAACGCCGCTTATATTGATACACAACGAATACCCTCAACATGAGGAATGTCGCAACATAAGTATAAACCGAGCAAAAATACTTCAACATTTTAATGAAGAACACCACAAAAATCCCGATAACAGCATAAAAGAAAGCTTCTCCATCATAACAAGAAAAATGATTTTTATGAATTGCGCCTAGGGGAGTCGTTGCTCTTAAGGAAACATAAACCAGTGATAAACAAAATATAACGAAATGTCCAATTTTTTAAACATCTTTAAATGACAAAAGTCATTGTAAGTTAACTTCTAACTTTTAAATTTATTATTTCATTTATTTATTTTGCTATTTTATCAAAATGTTAAAATATTTAAAAATAAAATTTATTCCTTGAAAATGTCCGAAGTGTACGGACGAAAGCTTGGTACTATACTTAAATCAATTGTTTTATTTTATTCAAGAATAATTTTAAAGAAAATTTCTTCTGTTGAAAGATTTACAAGATATTTTCTTTGATCTGATCATTAGAGATAGTTATAATAATAATAATAATAATAATAATAATAATAATAATAATAATAATAATAATAATAATAATAATAATAATAAATAATAATAATAATAACAGTTAATCAATGAAAATGAGGAGTATTTATTAATGGAAATGAAGAGACATGTTTGTGGTCCGTAACGATTTCTTAGGTCAAGTGGCTGTTCCTCATACATGTATAAAATATTTAGACCAGGGACTTAAATGTAAGGCTTCCAAGTTTGCAGATGATAGCAAATTGGCTACCTCAATAAGGAATAATGATGGATGTATAAAGATTTAAAAGATAAGGAGGGAGCTGTAATCGTTGATGGGATGAGCAGGTTCATTCCTTCTTCAGCTAAATTTTTCTTTCCTCATTCATTCCTTCTAAAACTAAATCTTTCTTTCCTCATAACCATGGTTCGATCGTGTTTATTCTCTAGCCATTCAGGCTAGAGACAGTGAATGTCGGGTATGGAAAAATTCTCGTTCTCCTTCCACTCTCGCTAATTTTCATTCAGCTAGAAATCGTTGTGGATACTCTTCGACGAAAGCAAAGCTGGCTTTCTCATCAAAGGAAAGTGCTAACCTTTTGGTTCTCCTACTACCAAATCTTTCATCTCTAGCAACTTCTGTAAATCTGGCTTTCCTCCTCTATTCGATCTGATCATTGTGTTGTTAATTCTCCAACTGAAAGGCTAATCTCTTCAGCCCCTCGCTCAACTATATTCTATGTCTCAATACTTCAGCACTTTCCCTCTCCCCCCAGTGCCAGCTTCCTACATGTCCAACCTATTCCGGTAAAGGAAGCCGCTTGATCCTTCTAACTATCGCCCTGTAGCTCTCACTTGTATTCTATCTAAGATCTTTGAAACCCTTCAACTCACTTCTTAGATCATCTGGAACTCCAATCGCCAGTACGGCCCTCGTTGCACGAAGTCTACTGGCGATATACATTCCTATTTCTCCAACTGATGAGGAGCCTCTTAGGAACCATTGAGACTCTGCGGAGGCGCTTGACATATCCAGCACGGACCGAGTATGGCACGCGTCACTGCTCCCCTCCTTTGCTTCTTCTCTTTGCTTATTTATATCTAGCTTTCTTTTCGCTCAATATCGGCCGTTGTTGATAGCAAATCCTTTTCTTTCTTTTCTGTCAATAGTTTATAGTGGTGTTCCTCAGGTTCTGTCTCATCTCCTACTTTATTCCTACTTTTCATTAATGATCTTCACCGCACCTCTAACTCTATCCACTCGTATTCATGACTCGACTTCATTCTTTAACTCAAATCAATTCTACTCCCACTACTTTTACTTCTGGAATTGGCTCTCGTCTTACCTTTTCTCCGATTTTATTCTCACTGATGGATAGAAATAACTTTTGTGAAATTCAATTCTTTAAAACCCAACTTTACAAATCTCCTTCTCCAAAAAACACCTCCTAACTTTCCTGTCTCTTTCGACGGTTCTGTCAGTTCTCCTGTTGACAATATAAACATCCTTGGCCTTAACATGAACAAAAAAAAATGTCTTGGAAACCTCACATCACAACGGGTTGCTAGGGTGGCCTCAAAGAACTGGAGTTCTGCTTAGACTGTGAGACTTTCCTCCTTTCTCAGTTGCTCCGCCATACAAAGGTCTCATTCGCCCATGTATGGAGTACTGTTCTCCCATCTGGGGGGGGGGGGCTCTGTTAACCCGGCTTTTGGACAGGGTCGAGTCAACGGCAAAAGGCTTATAAACTGTTCTGTACTTTCCAGTTCACTTGACCCTCTATCTTGCAAGACGATGTTGGTGCTTTTATCTCTATCCTATAGTACCGCAGCGGCAACTGCTTTGAGGGAACTTATCACCGCTAAGTACTCACCACCTTTTTTTTACGACTTCAGAAAGCACAATAGGTGCTGTATCTGCGCACGAGCATTGTGTTGACATTGGTAACTCCAGGCTAGTTTGCTGTGGTGCTTCTTTCCCAACACCTCTGCTCTTTGTGGGAATTCTTCCATCTTCTGTGTTTTCTACTGAATTTAATCTCCTCACTTTAAAAGTCTGCGTCTGTGCCTCATATGCGTAATTTTCACTAGAGGGTGAACTTTGAGACATACACTCTTCCTACACCTCTGCCCGCGGAGTGGTTGTATCAACTGTAAAAAAAAATCCTCGAGTGGGCAGATGTGGTAAATGAACTGAATCTCCTATTCCTCTATATCCAAAACATCATTCAGATTATCCCAGAAAAATCGTATTTCATTTTCAACATAATCTCAGATGGATCATATGTCGGAACCACACAAATTTTGACCTTTTCAAACTTAAATTTAACCTTTTGAACTTCTAGTAATCACACACATAAAATCTACCATATTACCACAACTCACTCATCAGAATTGTAAATTCTCTCCCCCTCATTCCTCTCCACACCAACACAAACACATTTCTCACACCACACCACTCATTTTCACCGCTTCCTTTCATATCTTTGTTTCAGTCACAGCGAAAAAAAAACCAAATTTGCCCTTTCTAAATACATCCATCACTCTCCTCTTCACCTCTCCCCTCAACATTTATTCCTCGGACATTTCATATACAGATACTGATTCATACATTTTCGCCTAAGGATAGAAGGGCGCTTACTACGATCACGACCTTCCGAGGCATGCACTAGCATTCCTGGCAAAAGATAAGTGGTAGTAGGCAGCCAACTTAACTACCACCGTCTCCTTAGTCGCCTTCTACGACACGCGGGACATACGATGTGGGCTTTCTCCTGCACGCACAAATATAAGGGATAGGATGTCTGTAAGATGTTGTCTAGAAGAGGTGTGGATATAAGTATGTGTTTATGATATGCTGTCTGGAGGATGAGTTTGATTACGAACCACAAGCCACGAACCCCACAAGAACCTGAACCACACAACCACACACACACACACACACACACACACACACACACACACACACACACACACACACAAACATTACACACACACACACACACACACACACACACACACACACACACACACACACACACACACATGCCACACACACACACACACACATTACACATTATTATTATTATTAATATAAAATTATTATTAATATTATTATTATTATTATTATTATTATTATTATTATTATTTTGAGTTTTAATATTATTCAAAATTCTTAACATTTGTTCAATTCTCAATCGGCAAAATTAACCTGCTTAAATCCTACTGGGATGACTTTATGACAATGGGGATCGCATTTCAAAAAAAATATCGATTTTTGCTTCTGCATGACTCCATTAATCGTCCCACTAATATATATATATATATATATATATATATATATATACATATTATATATATTATTATTATTATATATATACATATATATATACATATATTATATAAGAGTTCGTATCGCACCCAAACCCTTTTCAAATAAAAGATTCTTTCAAAACCAGTCAAAAATCCTTCGGTTTTCTTGTTTTCACCTACTTATCCATATCGTTCTTTAGGCATTCATAATAAAACATGAAAAATATACGAAACAAGAGGGCGAATATACTAATAAAGTCTGGTTTAGTGTCTGAGGTCCTTTTTCTAGCAAGGATAATTGCCTGAAGTTGAGGCCTTCGAAAATGGGAAGCTTGAAGGGTCGAAGATGGTTTTATTTCACTTCATCACTAATACTTTAAAATTTTGAAATAAAACTCACCCGTCCCACAAACATCATTTATTAGTGTAATTTAGTTCAAGAATTTTACATCCGGCCTCAGCCCGGATGTTGATCGTCAACGACGGATAGCATTCACTGCCATATTTTGTGGAACTTGAGAGTTTATGTTGCAGACCGTTTGCTACGAAAACAGAATTCATTTAGGCTATGCCATTGAATTACTTGAGGGCTGAAGCTGATAAATTCAAACCCCTGATGGTCCAAAAATTTTATGAAAATTATCAGATTCATCCGCTATTGATTAGTTTGAAAATTCAAATGATTGTTTTGTTTAAAATTGCACTGATTGTGTTTGATTTAATTTCGGAATGAAAAGATATTTTTAATGGAGTTATGTTTACGGACGAGCCCCACGAAAAGTCTGTTGAATGAAAGCTGAAATCAGGACTTAATTTAATATAATAATTTATGTTAATGACGAAGGAAGGAATGAACAATAAGCTTTTTAAGTTTGGTAATTGAAAAAAAAATTAAAGTGAACACCATCTGATTTCCAAAGTGGCTCAGGACAAATACTTGAGAACCCCAAGCCTAGGGCATGAATATTGAGTCCATGGTCTGATTATTGAGCTGAGAGTGAGCAGGAGAGGAGAGAGCAGGAGGAGAGGAGAGAGAGAGAGAGGTGAGAGAGGCAGAGGAGGAGAGTTTTTTTTTAAGCATGAAGAGAGAGAGAGAGAGAGAGACAGTGAGGAGAGACTCATTCATCTTTTTTCCCAAGACTATGGCAAAGCATCAAACACTGTGAAAGAAATGAGAAGAATATGATGTCAGGAAGTCAGCCTCACCTCATCCTCTCAGCCTGTTCATCAGGCGACTGTCACAAACAGTCACCTATAGTCATCGGGACAGAGCCAAGTCCTCACTCAGCAGGGGTCTGCCTAATGATGCTGGGAATTCACTTTTTCAGACGGTTGCTAACAAAACTCCCTTTTATCCTACTGATCTCTTTGCTTATGCACCCTTGAGAACTTTGAACCTTTATACAGAATTTCGATTCCCTCACATGAATGAGCCCGGTTTATCGATCAATCATCTTCATTCCCAGTTGGCCTGGCTTTTCACCACGTCCTGCCACTGTCGCCTCGCTGCTGATCGCAGAGTCTGCAGCCTTTATGCACTCGCAACGGGTCATCATATTTTCTTATTCAGCTACCTTTCTTTTCGCAGAGTTGCACCTTATGCACTCGCAGGGTCTGCATTCTTCTACACCAGCATACTCTTGGAGATTCTGTCTATCTGAATGATCCTTAGATCTGTTTTCTCTCCACTGACCTGTCTCTGGTCACTGTTAATAGAATAATTATACCTATTAAGTGATGATCTTATACCAAAGACTATGTCCTTTCACATTCCATGAATGACTAATTAAAATTGTCATTCTTCCCACAATGGTTCACACTTCCTGAGTTTAAACTGTATCATCCTGCTCCTTTCATTCAACATAGAAACCCTGAATATTAAATCCCAGACATCTGTTCGAAGGTTTCATCACATCAAGACGAGACTGGTCCTCCTACTCACAACCATGTCTGCACTCTGCCTCACATGTCAAGCCTCCTCTCATACCGCAGAGTCTGCTACCACCTTCAAACTGATCCACACAAAACAAATCATCTGAGTATTGAGGGCACCACCACTCTCTCTGTCCCATTTATCCACCACTATTTCTGTCAATAATCTTCACTTTTTCTATAACCCATCCATATATAAATTATTTAAATTTGGTTAGTATATAATAACCCCGTCATCTCATGACGATGATGAACCATGGTCTTTGATACTATTTTATCTTGCCAACACGTCATGGTTTATACTTTTTGACTCATTCTAAAGTTTTATCACTTACCACTGAGAGTCACTGAATATCTGCCATAGGACTTCCTATTGGTTCCTGCCTATAACTCTACAAAATCATAAAACCTAAATATACTGTCTTTTTCCTCCCTTGTTTTTCTCATTGCTTGTTACTGTAAAGACTTGATCCATTATTCCTCGAAACACCTCCAACTAATTTTGCTTTTCACACATCAGTTCAATGTCAAAATACTCTTAATTAAAATATTTACAGTGCATATGAGAGTTCCCTTTAACACTTCTCAATAAATCCAATAATCTTTACTCATAGTTCTCTTTTATTCTCCTTTACTCTTATTGCGCCTAATCCTTTCGAAATCCATGTCCCACCAGTTGTCCATCCCTATGATTCAATCGGCTCACTATCTGCCTCCTGTCTTGATCCTGTTCACCAGCATTTCATCTACATTCTCTACAGGATTATATCTTTCAACTTTCACTCACCATGAACAACTCATTCAAATGATTTCTGTACCATTCAAACCATGTGCTGAAACATTAAGGAGATGGACTAGAAAATCGTATGAATAGGTTCTAGAAGGAAGTATGTTATGAATGAGAATATAACCTATTAATACTGAATAATGATGAAATGAATTAAATGATGAGGGGAGGGTGGAATGAGAATGAATGGAAGAGGAGGAATGGAAGGATGGAAGGAAGGAATGGAAGGAAGAAGAATGGAATGGAATGGATGGAATGGAAGGAATGGAATGGAAGGAAGGAATGGACGGAATGGAAGGAACAGGAAAAGGATGGAATGGAAGATGGAAATGGAATGGAAGGAAATGGAATGGAAGAAATGGAATGGAAGGATGACATGGAAGAAGAGGAGGGATGGATGAGGTCCTAATGGAATTTAATTGTATGGATAAGAAAGAATAGGAGTTGAAACAGGAATGAAGAATGAATGGAGGGAATGGATGGAATGGAATGGAAATGGAAGAAGGGACAAATGGAAGGAATGGAAGGAAGGATGGAACGATGGAGAATGGATGGAACGGAATGGAAATGGAATGGAATGGAATGGAATGGAATGGAAGGAATGGAGGAATGGAATGGAAGGAAAGAATGGATGGTCGGTATCCACATTCAATATCTTTGATGCCTTAACCTTCAGAACCAGTGAAACAACATGATAAAGTACTGAGGTTTCATATTATTATTCTGGCGGTTCATCCTATTATTTCTTCATCCATTCTTAGTGTTTAGGGAACTCATCAACATTTCGATTCTTGGTTATTCCTTAACGAAGAGGGAAATGAATTACAACGGAAGGAGGCGGCTTGACATTGTGTGTGTTCTGAACGGTGAGCCAATTGAGGGAGCAAACAGCGAGAGATAAGGCGAATCAGATCCCGTCCATCTTCAGCGGAACAATAATGGAGTACTGAATTGTTGCAGGCGGAAGTCATCCCAGATTCCGCAACAATACCAACTGCTGTGAAGAACTGACTACGCCGCGTTCGGTTCGGTTGCATGCCTGTCCCAAAAAACGTTCCAACGCCCACAACGAGCGGATGAGTGCCCAGCCCGCGGAAACCGCCGAAGCGAATTGATACGACATTGGTCCAAATGATTTGGCAACCTGAGCGATTTGCGAACCGCCATAAAGAGTTGGTTAGCCTAATGTCCCCTAGGCATGTACCATGCATTGACTGGCGGCATTCAGGGCACCATTCTATCTTCCTTTGCAGGGCTTCAGGAAGGCTTCATCAAAAAAAAGAATACCAACAGCGGTTGGAAAATTCAATCTCCCGAAATAAGGCAAGGAATGTATTCTGGAATATTGTAGAAAATTGTTGGAATCTGAGAAAATTGTGAAGAATTCATGTGTCTATGGCAAATTATATGTGAGATGAAAATGATTATGGTCAACATAAAACATCTGATTGACATTTTGAGATGTTAAGAACTATGAAGTAGGTTTTTATAAATAACTGAAGATGAAAGTATATAATGAACAAAGAGCATGAAAATGAAGGACATGATGACATTTGAATATATTTCAACAGACATTTATACATAGAAGAACAAGCTATCCATATACTTATATTTGAACTTGAAAAGTTCCAGCGATTGTTGCTTTTTCAACATAACCTGTAATTACTACGCCCTTTTTTCAGATATCCTTCTGAACATTGAATGATACCCATTGCTGGAAGGTTGGTTTCACTGCACCTTGAAGTCTCATCTATTGTCCTCAATTTACTGTTCATCACCACTTGTTCACTTTCTTTTTCGTAGCTTTTCAGAATTTTCACTACTGAATTTTTTGGTCTGTTGTTTTTGTTTTTCTTCACTAATGGCCTCAGAAGCTCTATCCTTCTATTCCTTTTTTCTTTCTCTGGTCTGGGCAGTTGGCCTATTGTTGAACTGTCCATGAAAGAGTCAGAGTTAGAGATATATGATTATTTTAAGATACTTTTGGTCATGGACACATTTGGTGTTTTTTTCCTTCTGATGATGATGACTTGTACTTGAGGATTGCCCTGATGGAATGTCTTTTCCATGATCTGTATTACTGTGACAGATACAGTGGTTTTGCCACTTTTTGAATTGTTGAAATCCTGAGAATGCAGCGATGATGGACTAGTCTGATAAAATTTATTCCATGCAGATCCAGGATTTTTTCCATCTCAATTATTTTCCGAATGGTTGAGGAATCACATGATACACCTTACCTGAAAGCCTGGTCAAGTCCATTTGTGGCACAACTAGGTTCAGCAATATTTCAAACACCATGATCCCATAGTGTTTGCTCAACTGTTTCGATATCCTGTTGCAAGAGGCAGGCCTGTGGACCTGTTGAGTCTGATCACTGAATTTCATATTTATCATATTACAACTAGGCGGGCTAATTAATCTGATTCTTGTTGACGAATTTGTTCAGAATGAGGAGAACTGCTTTTGAAATGTTAACTGTCGAGTCATTGAGAAATTGCTGCATTACATGCATGCATTTCGCCATCCATCTGTTCTTCCCACCGCCTACCTTAAAGACCGAGGACCAGTTTATCCAACCATTTGTTCATCTCTGCACCACCAAAAACTTTTTCTAATTATTATTTAAAATTATTTTAACAACCTGAAAATTAAAATTTAAACAATTATTTAATTTATGCGGTTATCCAGTTCTGAGTTCAATAAACTGTTTTTGTTAAACCACGAATCGCCCAGCAAAACAGGAAGAAAAGCGATACACCGGCAAATCACTGGCCTCCAAAAGAAGTTAAAGCAGTACCTGTTGCAAAAAATGATTGCCAAAAGCATACCGCCACAAGCCCTGTTTTATTTTGTTATTTGCTCTTTTAAGGTGATGATTTCCCTGCATTATTTTCATGGTTTCCTGGTGGGGAAAGACCCGCCTGTTATTCAGTTGAAATTATAGTCTTAAATTGTGTTCGTTTCTTATTTCCCCCAGTAGTGTCGAGGTCTGGTTATAAAGAGAGTGTGATCATTGGTAAAGGGAACATCTATTTTAGCGACTTTACCGTTGTTGGTTAAACTTCCCGGTACCCACCGCCGTGGGAACCATTAACAAGAGTTGCCCTTGCCGGGGAGACAGGTACGGCCGGCCGAGTGGTTTTACTGAGTCAGTGACCCCGGTCCGGGCGTTTAGATCCACGGGGACATCCCCGAGAGGTTGCCCTTGCCCAGGGAAACAGGCGCGGTCGAGCGAAGTCGGGCCGGAGACGACCCACGCCGAGTTCCTCGGAGTCGGGAACGGACGGGAAGGGAAATCCACGTAGTGCTTCACTCCCTTAAGGGACAGTCGGGAACGGGCTAAACCCACGTCCGTTTTAGAGGAATCGGGCGGTTGGAAAAATCCACCGAGGTGCTTCACTCACGTAGGGATCAAAGTCGGGAAAACGGGAGAGGGCGGGAACGGGTCAATCTGTCAAGGGTTGGTGTCAAACGGGAGCATAGTCACCGCGGGCCAGCGAACATAATCCGATACTATATCAGATCGAACCTCAGTGTTAGCTGTAGCGGGTGGCGGGAGTAACACGTTGGAGCTTCACCAACGAATTAACGGGAGGCTTAGAACCCCTCCGCCTCGCTATCCGCGGCAGCTGCGAAGGTTGCTGTGTCGGATTCGCCACATAGTAATTTTTTTTGGCATCCCCAGCGGGATTATTGTTCGATGGCGCAGGTCGCGAAGTATGACTCGGGTTGGACCGGCAGGTCTTTTGATCACGTGTATTGGAGGAATACCATACCTCACACTCTGGGACCGGACTCGGTTTTGCATCCTGGGATGCCTTCTTT